>CAKAOI010007592.1:0-91670 GCA_916701655.1 Sebastiscus albofasciatus | reverse complement strand
TATATATATATATATATATATATATATATATATGTAATATCAAGAGAAATCACCTTCTTCAGACAATAGGGAGGAGGTCTCTTGGGGAAAAAAGCAGGCAAAGTATACTATGATATTATTATTATTTTTTTTTTTAAAGAAAGTGATTTAGTTTAAATTAAATAATCTATTTTCCACTGTTTATTTATTTATTTATTTGTTTGTTTTCCTGCATAATCGCTAGTTCCCCACTCCAGTCCAGTTGGTGGCGGTAAAGCTGAAGACACAGAAGAAGCACTAGTAGTAGTAGTAGTAGTAGTGCTGTAACCATTAAACCTTGTATTACAGCATCCCCTGCCGACAAGCTAACGTTATATCCGAAATACTTGATTTACTTTACGTTTTTTAAATGCTTACCGAAATTAGTCAGCTAACAAAAGTGTATTTCTGATACCGTACGAGTTCTTCTTCATTAGAGACACATTAGGACCAGCCGTAGCAACATAAAGTAACCATAGCAACCGCTGCTCCAGGTTTCAGCTAAGTTATCTTATTTTAACTCAACCATGAGCTTTACCGGTGTGAAAAACAACAGAAAACGGTCTATTATGGTACAGTAACATCTGACAAGTGTCTACATGTGTGTGTTAGTTTTGGCTCAGATGTATTCTTCTCCAAATAGCCGCTAGATGGCGGCGTTGCAAAAGCCATGAGGTGATGACGGTGCGTGTTAGAAGGAGGTGGGATTTCCTCTCCTCCTCCTCCTTCTCTCAGCATCATCCCACTCCTCCTAGGGATGTATCGACGTGCGGTGCACCTGTTTTATGTTATATTATCTGGGTCATCTACAGCCGAAATGCTCTGTTTTTACCACCAATAAAGGAGGTTTAAACGACCTATTCGGTGGTACCTGAGAGGCCTTGATTCAGAGTGATTTAGCTAGAAGATGTGTTGATTTCTTCTTTTTTTATCATCTTTCGGGGTGCAGCAGTGAGACAGCATCTTTGCCGGGTGACACATCATTATCTGCACGAGTGGACAAGGTACGAGTGGAACAATAACAGTACATTATGCACCCATTTGCAATCAAAATGCTCCCCTTTTTGTTAGCTATTAAATGCACTACAGTATTTATAGCAAGGCCTTAAACGCATTGACGCAAATGCTGTGAAATATATGATTAGCTAGCTGCAAAATGTATTAAGCCCTGCTAACGTCAGTAGTTAAACAAAACGCCTTAAGGGTTTGTTTTTCTTCTTGTGTACATATTTAACTTGTGTTTCCTGTTTTGTTTCTACTGTGTATGTGTCATATTTTCCCATTTATTGTTCCAAATGGCTTTTTAAACCTCCAGGATCAAGTGCCATCGAGTTATTAATTTGCTAAATCACTGGTCAGGGTGCATAGACTGCTATAAATAGGTAGCCCACCTTTCTGTAATAACTCAGACTCATTGTCAGTGAGCCTTTTCAAGATCCTGACCCTTCCCATGAATCACATTGGAGTATTTTAATGTACATTACACACTGTTTTGGTGAGTTTTTTTGTGGATAACTCTGTTGATTTGACTAAGGAAGGAGAAGACGAAGTGGCTGTCACCACTGGACTAGTTCTAGAGGAATAGGTACAATGTATAAAATCCCTCTTGGCAGAATATGGCCTAGTATTGACAGCTGTTTTGCCAATATCAAGTTCTTATTGGTTGCTGTGCCAGCAAGGTTATGGCTCTATTGTACATGGATGTATAACTGCCACACCCAGTGGGTTTTTTGGAGCATCACTTATATAAACTTATACTCCTCTATACTGTATCATGTTATAATGAAACCAGAGCATGTTGTGCCATGACAGTGCCATGCGTAGCTCATTCCTGTTCGTCCCTCTCACTTGAAGCCCCTGTAGGACATCATGTCTGACAAAAGTGACCTAAAAGCAGAGCTGGAGCGCAAGAAGCAGCGCCTCGCCCAAATCAGGCAGGAAAAAAAGATAAAGGAGGAGGAGAGGAAGAAGAAAGAGGTAAGGAAAAAAGTGAGTAAAAATTCACACACCTCTCACACTCATACGGTATCCCACTCTAGTGTGTATTGTTTGTGTGTTCGATTGCTTCTTGTCAGGCCGTGACACGTAAAAGGCTGAGGTTGTGTGTGTCCATGCGTGCATACAATCATCTATGTGTGTGCAGAAGGTTGGTGTTGGCACTTTTGATCAAAATGTGCATGCATGTGTTAGCTTGTTCTTTAAGTTATTATGAGTAAACTGACATTTTTTTCTATGTATCCTGAGCAGTCAGAGAGCCAGCAGAAGAGAGAGGCCATCCCCGAGGATTCAGACCTGGACCGTAAGCGCAGGGAGACTGAGGCCCTTCTACAGAGTATTGGCATCTCACCGGAGCCTCCATTAGGTACGCTGTACTCTTACACCCTAAGAATTTAATTAATCCTTAAAAATGTTTTTACAATTCACTTGTGATTGTACTGCAAAAGGTTTAGTTAAGAGACCAATATGTAATATATTTATTGTAATAAATCATAAAATGACCATTATATGTCATCAGAGATTAAGGAAACATGCTAAATTGAAGTACTGGCTTCTCCGACAACAATGCTACAGCCAGTATGTTCTCCTTTGAGATTTCACTTCCGGTCTGGAATGTTTTTGTTTTTGGCCACATATGAAACAAATTGACACACAAACACAGCCTTCTGCAGCCATGGAAGCAAGCAAACGAAACTGAATCAACAGAGATAACATAACGTTAGATTCTACCCAACCCCGAAAAGCCTCGGCACATCTCTCTGTGGTCCATGTGCAGCTGGGTTATCAAGCTGTTATCTGCTGCCCTTTTTCAAACGCTAGCTGTCGGTGCTACATATTTCTCCTCTAATTGTGACAATACCTACAGTAAAGGTTACCTCGATGGTTCTAAAATTACACTAAACTTCATTAATTACAGCTAAAAAAAGCTCTTAACGCTTTAATGGTTAGACTATACTTACGATGTAGCAGACCTGAGATGCACACAGCAACCTACCATATGTGTAATTTGCTGAAAATGATCACTCAAATCCTCCCTAACTGATCATGAAATGATCAGATAAATAAAGTATATTATTATTTGCATTGCCATGACTCTGCATGATATAGTTTTATAGACAATTTGATTAGGTTTCATCAGATAACGCCATCTTTCTGCTTGGACTTTGCTGAACATTTTTTATAATTACACAACTCCCTTATATCATCCTTTTCTCTAACAGTGTGCACCTTGAATGCATCATATCTTGTAATAGGATATCTGGAGATGAATGCTATTTCTACTCTGAAATGTGATTGAAACATGAATTTAGAAAAGTATGCTACTCAAAAAATATCTCCCTTTACTTGTACACAAATCCCTAGAATGCTTCCAGGAAGCTTTTGGAAGCACTGTTCTCTAGTGGTCTGAAATTGTAACAACACCCTCAACACCTCAGAATTGGGTCACTTATTAAGTTATTTATAATGCATCTTCAAATGAAGCTGAGTGTAAAGATACTAAATACAAAAATCAGCAATGCCTTTGATGCCCTGCACTCCCTCTCTTTTCTATTTTATTTGTCCATCTCTTGTTTAACTTTGTTACATTTCATGCCAATTTATTTGAGCAGTCCATTCTTTGCAGCCTTTAATGTTAGATTCATGTCATTTTCATTATTTAGTCCCGACCCCTGTGTCCCCCTCCAAATCAGTGAGCACGCCAAGTGAGACGGGGAGCCAGGATTCAGCTGATGGAGGAGGAGGAGGAGCAGCAGGCAGGTAGGCCCAAAAATCACGCACTTCATACTCATGTTCAGCGTCAGAAGTCTCTCTTGGTTGCTGGATATGAAAGACATATCACACTTGGAAATTTTATACTAGCTCACTCTTGCATACCAGACATGCTTTTTGAGTGGTTACCACTAAACTGTATGTGGTGCCTGAGTTTTAAACTTCACATGGTTTAAAAATGATGATAATGTGAAGTTGCTTTGGGCTGTGCTTATTTTTGGTATGTTGTCACTTTTGACACATTCTGTCTCTTTTCTTGTCAATGGCCGAACAGGTTTAGGTAAGAATGAGTGTCACTAATGGTGAGGTCGTGGTGCCTTGTTAGGTTCTGAATGTGGTATCCGTCACTTGTCATGGCATCCGGTGTTTTGATGACCACTGTGCAGCTTGTTGCTTCTCATAACTAGGCTTGAGAAGTTAAGTTTGATGTTGAGGTAAGTCTCCGCTGTAGTCATTCCCGCGAAGAAGTCGTTAGTTTGAAAATATTGAGAGATGCAAATTTCAGAAAGCAGCCCTAGTGAGCCAGTTAATGGAATATGTTTTGAATATAATGAGCATGAACCATACGTTTGCTTTAAAGTTGCTGATTTGAGCACAAGTGACAAAATATAAGCTTTTCCCCTTTTGTCACTGTTCTGCAGTGCTTACTAGCTCATGTGTCATACATGCTCCTGCATATATGTATATGCTTATACATCCATAACACACCAGACCAGTGGAGCAACTCTTAACCTTTATATTCTGCACATGGCTGCTCTGGTGAATTAAACCTGCAGTTTGAGAAGAGAGTGGTCATCAAGCGCTTTCCATTTGCTTTTTTAATGGCAGCCTGACTGTAGAGGTTCGATGTGTGAGTGATGCCCTCTGGGGTCATTAGTGATGTGTTGTTCTGGTATGGCCAGGGGTGGAATTGGGGATTAAGAACGTGTGGGAGCTCAATAAAGTTCATAGCAGACATACATGCTCTTTTTATAAGGCTTTCCATTTCTCTTTAGCTTTTACCAATTGGATTTTACAAATTGGTGAGTTAGTTCCACTGCCTGGAATGAAAGATGTATCCCCCCAAATCCACCCTGGATGATGGCATGCCATTTTGAGCTTCTCCATTTGTGGCTGTGTATGTGTGTGTCCCTTCTTAGGTCAGGTATCTCTAAAAACAAGTCCCAAGCACAGAGCTCAAGGTAAGCATTTTCACGTCAAACCCAGGAATCCCCCCCCTCCCAACCCCCTCCCCTTTCCTTTCTTTAGCTGAGTTTACCCTCATGTGAACACAGAGAGGCACCCGCAGTGTTGTCAGTGGTCTTAGCAGTGTGTTCCCATCATGATTTTTTTAAGATCAAGACAGCGCAGTGCCACTCTTTTCCTCCGTTCCCTCTGCTCTCCTCCGGCGACTTCCTCGACTGTCTCCCTTAATACCAGCTCGAAAGATTTCTGTTTGCATGAGTTGAGCCACAGAAGTCATTTCAGCCTTCACAGAGTTGACAATCTGCTGCTTAAAGTGTCATCCCTGTTACTGCAAAACAGCCGGTCTGTCAGGCTAAAGAAATGCCTTGCCACTCTCACCTGGCGCCGTGTGGCACAAGCTGAAGGTCTGATGGGCGTGTACTGTTCACTGGCCCTAAAAGGTATCATCAGAAAGTGTAGTGATGTTGGAATCCTTTCACAGTTGGTAGATTTCGACCAAGTTGCCGTAAAACTCTCTAGGTTTCAGTCGCTGCTTGATTTTTCCTGTAAGCAAGTGATTCCTCCCTCCCCAAAATACACTCTTTCAAATATTTTTTTAGGAAGCATGTGCATATCATTAATACAGACTTCTGTGAAATGAATATCATGCCTCATTTCAGTAATAACAAAAGACAAACAATACCAGGAACTAAAGGCAAAAACACACAAAAACATAAATAATCAAATAAAAAATAAACCCACATACCTTGCTAATGTTTTTCAAACACCTCCAGTCTGTCATTAAGGATATGTCGGATGCTTTCCAGGTGGAGGGTATCAGTCAGTGTGTTGTTATCCAGGATTTTTAACCTCGGCACCTCTTTCTTTTTCCTCCCTTCCCCAAAATAAAGTGCAGAAGAACTATGCAAATGCACTGAATGAGCTCAGCAATTCCCTCAAGGTTTGGCGTCGATGATGCATGACAAGTATATTGTCATGTATGTCGAGCGAGCTAAATCTTTCAAAAATGCATTTTAATTTGATTTTTTTTTTATATGCTGAACATTATCATGTGAATATGTACAGTGCATAGATGATGTATGTTGTGTAGGTGTGAGATGGAATATCATGTTGCTGGATACATTGTTCATGGCTTTCATGCGCCATTTGGCACAAATATGAAACATGAGAAGACGCAGAATGACACAAATACGGATCCATGTCACACATGTTGCTAAAATTGGATGCTGTAGATGATTTAAAAATACATACAAAGATTTCTGCAGAGCTTTCTTGCATTTAAAAGTCATCAGGTCAAATTGTTTTCCCACTGAAAACAATGACATCATTTTGACCTTCTCTCACCCAACAATGTCCATAAATGTATCGGCATTTCCAACTTGTAGATTCCTGGCAGAAGACCAAGAAACTCTATTACAAGAGATGAGCAGACATCTTTAAATAAATAGAGCACATTATAGTATAATGGAATATAATGTCTCCCCTATGTATAGCCCTCCCACGCTATATCCATAACATTTTTCCATTAACAGTGCCATCTTTGCATGAAATTCTATGGGAATCCTCGGTGTTAAGCTGTTCTCTGGATAAGTGGTCTGTGGGTGAGTGTGTATGCGCATACATGTGGTTACATGTGTTTGTGCGCCACTGACACGCGTGCTAATGTTTGTGTGTTTGTTATAATGTGTCTGTGTTTGTAAACATGCATGTCCTCTCTTGCCCCCCCTGTTGGTGACATCAGGACGCTGCAGTGGGACACAGACCCCTCTGTGCTGCAGCTGCAGGCTGATTCTGAGCTCGGGTACATCTTCCTTCTCTCCTCTAGTTCACTGTCTGACAAAAAATTATACTGCAACTAGGGCTGCACGATTAATCAAATATTAATCACGATTTTGGCTTTCCACATCAAGAAAAAAAATCACAGAGCTTCCTAAAGTAATGTTTGGCTTCACTTTTGGGGAGCTGTCATGCTGCTGCATGTGCACCCTGCAGCACCGGCCTGTGAAAAACTTGTGTTGCGGCTGCAGTCCAGAGTAGAAGAGTATATACTGTAGATTACTTGTTTTGCAAAATGAAAATACACTGAATTCAGGTGAAGAAAAACCTTATTTTAAGTCTTATTTTGATGCAAAGATGTGTTATTTAGCAGGATTGGAGTACAACGTGAAAGTGAAAGCAGTGCTCTGTCTAGTTAATTTTAGGTAAAATGTTTTGGTTCAATTTTATTTTGCACTGTGAATAAGGACCAGTGTTATTTTGATGCAAAGATCTGTACATTAAACAGGAATGTAGCACAACATGGAAGTGAAAGCAGTGCTCTGTTGATTTAAATGTGAAAGTGCAATAAAAACATTTTGTCCCTAAAATCAATGAATAATCGTGATGTCAATATTGATTAAAAAATATTTGTGATTGTCATTTTAGCCATAATCATGCAGCCCTAAATGCAATACACATTATTTGGCATTGCATGGCACTCATTAATAGTCTAATTTAATATCCCAATTAAAGGGTCAACCACTCTAATGACGCAAACCTCTGAATATCGAGATAGTGGTTGGTACAGACACAAGGCTCTACATGTCATTCATTGCTTTAAACGTTGAAACAAATGCAAAAAAGTATATGGGACAAATCAAGTTGCTGCACAATATAACTATGCTAATAGAAACATCTTGTCTCTGTTACCCAGGCGCAGGATGCAGAGACTGGGAGCCTCTAAGATCACACAGGTAGACTTCCTTCCCAAAGAGTTGGTCTCTTACTGCAAGGAGACACAGACGCCACTCACCGCCCACCTGTCTGAAGGTGAGTATTTATATGTGCATGAGTGACTTCTCTTGACAGTCCATATCATAGTCTTAAGATTCAAGCTGTTTTAGGGTCCATGGGGCGCAAAAGTTCACAAGAGGCAACAGAAGGTCTCAGGTTGCAATGATTGTCGTCGTTGTGCGGTTGAATTTGATACTCCGTCTGTTTGCCAGTTCGCAGCCTGTAAACCTGGAGTAATTTAAAGGCTGACAGATGAAAGCTACCCAAGATGATTCTTGATGCATCGCCGTGTGTATGTGTGTTGTGTCAAATGCACACAAAGATTTACTCTTGTGTATGTGTGTTTTACGTATTCGTCACCATTGTCCTATTCTTGAATAGGAAGAGCTGTCGTTCATTCCATCCTGATTTGGTCTGGGAAGAAATAGTACACAAGAAATATGTGTGTTTTTGTCTATGAGTGTGTTTGCATGTGAGGTTGTGTGTGCATACGTGGGAAATGTATATGTACATATTTGTGTCTCTGCAAGTGGGCGTGCGCTGCGCATGTGTGCAGAGCTGCAGTTGCTAAACACATCCATATGGTGAAAACTTGAGGTTTAGTCCTGCACTGGATCTGGCATAACGTTGGTGGTTGTAAACTCGAGGCATATAGGTTTGAGTAGTTTTCTATTAGAGGAGAAGGACGGTGGAGATTTTGGATGGATGACAGTTGAAGTTGTTCCACGAAATCAAACTTCCAAGCCTTTGCTCTTATTCCAAATGCAGATATTCCATTCAGAAACACGTCATCTTCACGTGTAGGAATGCGCATACAAATACTACTCCACCTACGCACTCTCCATCCAAACTGTCAGACACACACACACACACACACACACACACACACACACACACACACACACACACACACTCCCTATCATCTTCTCTATCTTCCCTCGTTTAGTTGCCAAGACAGCTGGCAGCCATGTGACTGTGAAGGGGTTGTACTTCCTGCTTCCTGTCATTATAATAGATGGTCTGGTGTGGATTCCACTGCCCTCCTCCACCAGCAAACCATTGCGCACATACACACACGTCTGTCCTGATCAGCATCCAAACCCCGCCTCAACTCCCCCCATTTCCTTGACAGACCCAGGAATAGATCATTTATTCAACAAGTGCACAGGCACTGACTCACATAATGTGTGCTGGGAGACATGCACATGCACGGACACACACACACCAGAATTCGGCATCAAGTTCTTTGACCAAGTCTTTCATACATACAAGGACTCCTGTTCTTGAAGGCTGTCGGTTTCCCTCCAGTAGATGGAGCGCCAAAAGAAAATACACACAAACAAACAATACAACTTTTGTAAACTGTATTGGGCAATTTGGTAAAGAGATAAACATCCAAATAAAAAACATGCAGTAGTTACTGTGCATATAAAACAAATGTCGGTCCATTTATGTTTGTTTGTTTTCAGTTTCCAGCAGCATTTTCTGGTGTGTGTGTGTCTGTGTGTGAGAGAACATCTGGGAGCCAGAGCAGAGCTGTGGTGGTCTACAGGGAGGTGACCCTGGCCTTAGGAGACCCTTCTGCAGACTACCACAAAGCTTGTGTGTCTGGAGAAAGAGGAAAAAAGGCCGATGGTAGCACCTGTCTGCACTTCTGGTTCTATGTTTGTTCAGGCCAGTTCCTTTTGTTGATTACTGAACCAAACATGCACACACACACACACACGCATCTCATTTTCAGGTTGGAGCTACAGGTTGTGTACATAATTATTTAGGTCACAACTTGCCATTTTTCTGTTTCTGTTTCCGTCGTCCCAGCCAACTAAAGCTGGTTACAGATTTCTGTTGAATCTTGGTGTTTTTGTTGTTAAATATTAAAGGCACAATGAGTAAGATTTATAGGTTGCGGTTGATAAACACAACATTCAAAGTTGGCCCTTCCTTCCCGGGTCAACGAGGGTTAGGGTGGTCGCCAGAGCTTTGTTTGCTTGGCATTTCACCACACTATATTTGCATTTTTTATTTTTTTTTGCGCTGTAGCCACCATTTTCGTAGCTTCCACTTGGATGCGCACTTACGATCTGGCAACTGGTCGCTACGTTTTTATAGAGGTTGATGCCCAGAAACATAGCAGTGGAATGCAACTAATTATATTTACTTCAGTACTGTACTTAAGTACAGTGTTGAGGTACTTGTACTTCACTTGAGTATTTCCATTTTCAGCTACTTAAGGCTTCAGTAGGAAGACATTTTTTGGCATCATTGAGCAAAAATTCCATAACAACCTATCAGCATATTGTAATTCATGATACTTTCAGTACATTTTGCTTATAATGCTGCATACTTTTACTTAAGTAGCATTCTGAATTCAGGACTTTTACTTGTTATGGAGTATTTTTAGACCATGGTATTTGTGTTTTTACTTCAGTAAAAGATCTGAGTACTTCTTCCACCACTGCAGAAACATCCCGAACACAGCAAGATAAGAAAAAACAAGCAGAGGGCAGGATCTCTGTAGATACAGACACCGCCACATACTTCTAGTGGATCATAAGTGATGATTGAGAGGGATTGTTTTTTATGAGTCTACGAGTGCGTTTAATTTATTTATAACTGTAGGTACTTAACAATATTGGATGCTAATCCTTTGTGGATTTGTTAAGGGATGCAAAATGATTCACATTTAATAACATGTTACTGAACCCAACTGTAAGGTTGGACACCTGGATCCCCTTTAGGATTAAATATAGCAAACAGTCTCTTTAAGCTTCATAAGCAGGCGTGTGCTCAGTATGGTTGTGTGTGTGTGTGTGTATGTGTGTTTGTTCCATATGTACATATCTGTAGGTCATCAGTGTGTATGTAGCTTTGAGTTAAGAGAGCCGGTGAGCTCACCTTGAAGCTCCTGGTGGTTTTCACATGACTTGACATGGCTAGGGTAATACTGTATGGTTTTTGTTTGGGATTTGGTATGCATGTATGCAATAGGGATGCACCGATCCGACTTTTTCAGTCCTGATACCGATAGCGATACCTGGGCTTTGGGTATCGGCAGATACTGAGTACCGATCTGATACTAGTGTTTTAATTAATAAGAAATATGGTAAAAAAAAATCTTCAAAATTAACAAGAATTGCAATTCAGGTGTAAACCTTTTTAATGCAGCAACAAATTAGTCGAAACTTAAACAGGAATTAAATTCAAGTATATAATGTCTATGGTATAAACATAAAATTTAATTGAATAGATCAGCCCCATTGTCACAGATATCCGAACGAGCTATTTGAGTAAGCATCGGCCCGATATTCGATCCAGTATCGGTGCATCCTTAGTATGCAAAAAGTTATTTAATTTAATTATTTTTATTTATCAGACAAGTAACTCTACAGTCCCTTCTTCCTTTAACAAAGTCAACCTTACTTTCAAATGATTTCTCCAATTAATGCAAGTAACTAAAAACCACCTCAGTTTTAATGCTAATTACCCTTTTCACTCTTTTACAGTTTGCTACTTAAAAATAATGCTGTCTTCATTTCTTTCTTTTTTATACATTCTTAGTCTCTCTTTTCCTCCCTTCCTCCCTTTCCTTTCTATCCTCAGGGTGTCTGAGCTGGGCCAAACTGTTCTGTAAAACAACTAATGCTACCTCTGTGTTATGTTAAAACATATATTATACAGAGAGAGTTGAGAGATTTAGTGGGGGAGAAATCCAGCTGGCTGCTCTGGAGGAATGAACGGAAGAGTAAATCTGTTGTCTTAATGATGGTGGTGTGTCTCAGGGCTGTGTAAATCTCTATGGGGGGGACCTCTAGTTGTTTGGATATCTATATCTATTTGTTAACCTCTGTGTGTGTGTGTGTGTGTGTGTGTGTGTGTGTGTGTGTTAAATAGTATTAGTTTGTTGTGTTTAAGGTAGGGCTGTCAATCAATTCAAATATTTACCCGTGAATAATCGCATGATTGTTCATGATTAATTGTGATAAATGAAATAATTGCAAATTTTGTATCTTTTCAAAATGTATCTTAAAGGGAGATTTGTGAAGTATTTCATCCTCTTATCAACATGGGAGTGGGCAAATATGCTGCTTTATGCAAATGTATGTATATATTTATTATTGTAAATCAATTAATAACACAAAACAATGACAAATATTGTCCAGAAACCCTCACAGGTACTGCATTCAGCATAAAAAATATGCTCAAATCATAACATGGCAAACTCATACTCAACAGGTGTCAGTGTGTCAGTGTGCTGACTTGCCCAAAACTGCATGTGATTATCATAAAGTGGGCATGTCTGTAAAGGGGAGACTTGTGGGTACCCATAGAACCCATTTTCATTCACATACCTTGAGGTCAGAGGACCAGGGACCCCTTTGAAAATACCCTTGCCAGTTTTTCCTCGCCAAAATTTAGCGCAAGTTCATAGCGTTATTTAGCCACTTTTGCGACAAGCTAGTATGACATGGTGTGTAATCTCATCATAATCACTTTAGATCATTGACGGATAACTCAGGGATTCTCTCTTGGCTTCTTCTCCTCATGAACTACTGACCTCCCCAGTTCTCATGTCTGACCTTTTGCTCAAGGTGACTGGTTGCATGTGTGTGTGTGTGAGACACGTGAGTATAGGACCGTGTGTGTGTATGTGTGTGTTGGAGACTGAATACAGCTTTATCAAATTGTATAGATGTGATCTGACTTTGTGCGTGTTCATCTTCTACACAAGAGTTTGTGTTTTAAAGCTCCCATGGAGTTTGTGTGTGTGACTCTCATTTAAACCAGTTAATTATATGGCTTTTCATTTCCGCGTCCAATTGCCTTCCTATAATCGTGATGTGTAGCTGTCTATGTATGTTCCTTTTCCCATTGGCTGCTCACTGATCTGTCTGTCCTGGGAGTCCATTGTGTCAGGCAATCGGATTAGCCCCAGTCACGGTTGGCTCCAGCTATTTACTGCCATCCTAATGGGTATGAATGGCCATGATTGTCGTGAGGGATGGACGCTTTGTCCAACGACATAGCAGGGAAATAAAGTAAGGTCTAATGTGGTGTGTGATAGTAACCTCACCAACTAAGGTCAAACAAAGTGTGTGTTGGGTAGCTGGTGTTTCATGCCTATATCTTGAGCCTAAACAAGTGGTTTGTATTTCCAGTTGACTATGTGCTATTGATTAGTCGATCGACAGAAAAATGATTGCCAACTATTTTGATAATAATAATGATTCAATTTTAATGCAAAACTGACAGGAAATGCTGTTTTCAGCCTCTCAAATATGGATATTTTCTTGCTTTTCTCCATTTTATATCATATTAAACTGAATATCTTTAGGTTTGGACTGACGTAACAAGACATTTAAAGGTGCTAATTGCGAAATTCAGAGCACTAATATAGCAGCAAACAACGATATGCAATTTAAAGATACAGAGGAATAATAGTGTAGAGTAATGTGTACCTGAGCAGAGAATGAAGTCACACTCCCTCAGTCTGTGTTGTAATCTTAGTTTCTCTCTGTTTTGTTTATGTAGCCAGTCCAGCCGCACGCGCATGTGAGTCCACGTGAGCATGTCCCACTGGCTAGCTAATCACCGCCGCTCTGCACTGCGCTCATATGGCGGTTACTGCTGGTAATCCATGGCGTCGTTGCGTAAGCGTAACGTCCACCCAATCATAAGCCCCATTCACACACTGCCTGTTCAAGGTGGGAATGTTGCGCCATTATTCCACCTCACTGTTCTGTATGAAAGGTACAGAGGCGGAATGGGGGGACAGATTGGGGAACAGTTGTTCCACCTCTGTGTCAGCAGCGGAGGCAGTCACAGAGCCGAGCCAACGTCTGTGTGAAAAGGACAGCCAGCACGGCGGGACTATACGCACACACTAGATGCCCATGCTGTTGTGTTAAACGTCATGCCTCGTTTACTCCCGTGATGCTGGCGTGCTATCACTATTTTATTACATTTTATAGACCAAACAATTAATTGATTAATCTAGGAAATAATCAGCAAATTATTTTCATTGCCGATTAATCTGTCAATTATTCTCTTGATTAATCAATTAGTTGTTTGTTCTATAAAATGTCAGGAAATTGTGAAAAATATGAATCAGTATTTCCCAAAGCCCAAGGTGACTCAGATATTAATTTTAATGTCATAGAGGAGGGATTTAAGAAACTGGAATCTGAGAATTTTTACTTTTTTTCCCTTAAAAAATTACTCAAACCGATGAATTGATTATCAAAACAGTTGCCGATTGATTTAATAGTTGACAACTAATCGATTCATCGTTGCAGCTCTCTTGGGTGTTTTAGTGTCTTTCAACTCTTTCACAGCACCGAAAAGCCAAGCTACCATAGTGTCATCATGTATTAAAAATGTAGCTTTTAACATGTTTTGGCTCATAAAATGTAAGTTGGGTTGGACCCAAGTTTTTGAACATGACCAAAACTTTACTCCGTAGAGACAGTCATAACTATATTACATGAAAACGTGTCCCTGTGCTAAATGGAAACTGTGCTATATTTTGTCCTTAGGTTCTAAAATAAAACATGTAATTATCACTGTTGAACACAGACACTGTTGGAGTATTTCAGGAGTTCCATTGAGACTGTGTGTGAACCCTTTCTCATGTCTACTATTTAACCACAGCAGTTGAAATGTTCCACCTTCATTTTCCTCTGACAATATTTTCTATAGCCAAGTTTTAAACACTCTACACGTGGGAGGAGGGGGTGAGATTTCACATAGTTTCAGCAAAATGTGAGCAACCTTTCCCTCTCTCTCTTTGTTCCTCCCTGCGTCCCTCCTCTGGACTGGCCAATCCCTCTCGGCCATGAACGGAGTGAATGTCAGTACTGTGACAAACCCACTCTTTTACTTTCTACTGATCCCAATCTGAAGATAACTATCAGTGTGTGTATCGGTGTGTGTGTGTGTGTGTGTGTGTGTGTGTGCTTACTTGAGATGCTGGCAAGAGCAGGAAAGGTCAAGGGGATTGCAGGCATTTTGTGTATGTGCCTGTGCACGTATACATGTGTGCAGGTTGGCATGGGCGTAGCGTGAGCCTGACCCAGTTTGTAGTAAATTGGTTTCGCTCAGTGGAGCCTTAAAAGATCTATAATAGGCCTCAGTGGAAAGGTAGCCAAAGAAATAGAGAGAAAAAATGAAGGGAAGGGAGAAAGAGAGAATGAAAAAAGGTGAAGAGAGAGAATAAACAGAAGTGGAGAAGGAAGAACGAGAGAAACAAATTGGTCAGGAGCAGTGGAGGCCACTGAGAGATGTTGCAGCAGTTCTGATATTACAGCAGTAATTGTTGTGTGTGAACCACAAGTAGGCCTTTAGAAATACAACTCTGTGTGCGTTTGGGTATAATTTGATGTTGCAACTTTGGAAAACCCCCTTCTTAGGGTTAAAAGTTCACGGGGTCAAGAGTGTGCGTTAATGTCCGTGCATCCGTATGCAAAAGTATGTGTGTGCATGACTCTCTCTCTCTCTCTCTCTCTCTCTCTCTCTCCCCCCCTCTAGTATTTTCTGGCCCATTAGTTTTCAGGGTCTGTACAGCTTGAGTATATAGTTGGTCAGTAATTCACTCCTTAAGTATATTTACGGCAATAAGTGGCTTTCTTTTGACATGTGGTGGACTGGTAATGGCCTCTAATTGCAAGAGAAAACCCATTTCCAAGCACTAATCTGAAAAGACACACTTTTTTTTCTGTGAGTGTACTCGCACACACATAAGCATACAGATTCATAAATGTAAACACATATGTGCAGACCAACATACATGCGAATAAATAAGCATGCACAAACCACCAGAAATGTACACGGAAGCACACGTGCACACTGGCAAAGCGGCCACACGAACACAGACACAAACGTCACCTGAGCTCTGCATAATCCCATAATGGAGCAGTTAAGAAACCAAACAGCAAATTTATGAAATGATCCTGACCATTGGCAGCACATTGGTCCAATTAGAGTGTTTATTTTTGTGTATTTTTCCACAAACTTCTAAATATATTAAATATGGTTCAACAGGTCCTGAACTTGTAGGTATTTATCAACAGTTGAACACAAAGTGTCCTTCAGGGCTGGATTTTAAATTGGCACTAAACGTATTGGAATCTGTCTGAAACTCATTACTACATGAGTTTAATAGTTTATATCACTGTGTTATGATATATAATGTTTGTATTAAACACACGTTTGTCTGATGTGCTGCATAACGGAGGAACACGGTTCACCGGTTTGAAAATCTGTTTATTTTTAATGTGATTTTGCATTGACATATGTATTGACATTGGGAAAGTATTCATATTAACATTGTGATATTGATTTAAACCATATTGTCAATTCTAGTTAGCACACTTAACAGACCCTAAAATCTTTTTATTATACTCTTTGACATTTTGTAACAAATCCTTTTAGGTTTTATTAGGTTCCAGTCATTAAATCTGTTGCCATTTTAACAGTCATATTAAACAAAAAGACACTAAAAAACAAAAACACTAAAAGCAAGAAAGTCAAATGTTATAGCCTGGATTATGTTATTTCCGATATGTAGTTTAAAGGTCCAGTGTATAGGATTTTGGGGGATCTATAAGCAGAAATAGATTATAATATTCATCATTATGTGTTCATTAGTGTATAATCACGTGAAACTAAGAATCGTTAACTTAGAGTGAGCCCTTCATATCTACGCCATGTTTCTCTGGTGCCGCCAGCCGCCGTCAGACATCTGTTGCTCCTAAAGTAGTATTATTATGCTAAGGATGGCTTTTGAGCGACGTTACCACGGTTTTACACTCGGCGGCTCACGTTACCGCAGTTTTAGAAAGGGAGGAGTGGACGGAGGGGTATTCAGTTGGTTGCAATTTGCAACCACACCACTAGATGCCGCCAATTCCTGCACACTGTACCTTTTAAGTGTAGTACCATTTGAGCTGGATATGAAACCTTAATACTTTTTGTTACTTACCAAAATATGTCTGTAGCCCCAAGTTTCGAAAAATGTTGAAAGTTGTCATCCAATGACAACTTGCAGAGCTACTTGAGTTTAATCGATAAACAAGTCAGAGAACATGTGCTGTGAGCTGACAAAGAATGTGAAGAAGTGTACTGAAGTTGTGGGTGACATATACTGTATAAAAGCAGAGCAGACAGCTAACAGCAAGCAGCTAGCGACCCGGTACAGTATCCACCTGTCACTCATAGCGGCCATGCCCTCAATTATGCGTAACTTTAACCCTTAATATAATTTAAACAGGTGAGTTATATATAAATTCACCCCTGTACAGTTGTCATGAATGGAAAAATTAGCTATAGAGACCAAAACTGTTTTTGTACTAGGCTGTAAACATGATTATTTCTGCTGTAAAGAAAATTTACAATTTTAACTTGGGGGGTGTGGGGGGTCTATGGGGATTGACTCACTTTCAGAGCCTCAAGTGGGTCAATCCCCAAGTTGAGGAATTGCAGTTTTTGGCACATCTGTGTTAGCTTCATTTCTCAGCGCTGGAGGATGCCGCTTGGTGGGTGTTGGTTTAGTCAGGGGTGCTCAACTCAACAACGCAGTAAATACAGTAACCACGTAAAAAGCAGGATTGTGTAAACAGACTTAATGACACAATTTTCTTATTGGTAGTTGCCATAGTATTGTCTTTTGTTTTGTCCAGTTTCTCCTACAAGTCATCATCCGGAGGGAAAGTATTACTGTGTTGCATGGCAGCGGGCTGAGGCTCATAGGTTGAGGTCCTTCAAACTTCCCTCCGTCAATTTATCCTGTGTCTTTCGTTGGCATTTTCTACAATCCAGTGAAGCAACGACGCATTCAAATAAAAACAGTGAGTGTAACACACTCCCAGTCTATATGAAACCGACATGACTGAGGGGTTTGTGGGCAGTCTTCAAGGTCCTGGAGGGAGGAATGTGGTTGCATGAGTGTGTGCTTTGCATGGTTAGGTACTTATATATATGTGCATATATATGTGTATGCAGCCACATATGGAAGTGCTTGTCTCATACATTGTTGTTGTTCCAGTCAGGCGGCTACAACAGACTGAACAGACCAGAGGGGGTGTGTGTGTGTGTGTGTGTGTGTGAGAATGTTTTCTAAAAGCAAAATTCAAGGCAAATAGAGAATAACCACAGTGAGTGTACCCAGTGGTCTCTGAACAAAATGTACTCTGTTGTTTTTACTTTGAATCTGTTCAACTGAAAGTACATTTTGTTGTCTTTTTATGTTTGGTGACTTCTGGACATGTGGAAGAGTGATTGACTTGAGGTAGCGGCTTGTAGGGATACTGTTTAAACCAAGTGTGAACGTGCTGTACGTACATGTTCACACACACGCTGTACACACAAACTTCCAAGAGCTTCAGATCAGACTCGGGGTTTTCTGTTATGATCTCTCCTCGTCTTTCCTGCAGACACGCATAATCGGCCGACGCTTCTCACTTTCACTCCTCATGAAACAACTCTGAGTTCGGCTTTCATCGTCATCGCCCTCAAAAGGGCGCAGCCGTCACTCCCGTTTCACTCCCGAAATTGATGCGGGGTCCCAAGCGGCTTCTTTCAAAATAGCCATGGCAGTCAAAACGCAGAAAAACTCTTGATATTAGAGAAATATAATGTCTTTCACAGTGCGTAAGGTATTCCAAGTGAGTCACAGATGATTGCAATTTTCCCCTATGACCACCGTATAATAAGGTACATGAACCCCTTCTTCATCTCCCTCCCTCTGGCTTTCTCTCTCCCTTTGGCAAAATGGCCATCATCCAAAATAATATTTGCCATCTGATGAGGGCTTGAGATGAGTGAGGAATACAGTTTCATGTGTCCCTTTTTTCTCTTTTCAAGTCTTTTTTTTCCCCTTTTCGCTCGCATTTCGTTGAACTTGACTTTTTGACATGTGTGTCCGACCCTTCCCCCTCCTTGTTGCATTTTTTTTTTTATAAGTGTGTAAAACAACAGTGTGTCTTGAACGTTTGCCTGGGTGGTCTCACTTGTACTCCTCGATCCCTTCGACTCTCCAGGGATTTTCATTTGAGAGGGTTAGCGGTTCACTGCCACAGCTAGCCTGCAGCTCATAGCCCTGCTCCACTTTAGTTGTTTCAGTTTGATGTTTGTTAACCCTTTGTTTGGCATGTTTGTGCCTTTTTGACTGTGTTATACTCTCAGTTTTAAGAAAAGGCACCTTTTTAACAGTCCAAACCTTTTAACACAGTTAATCATATAAATCCCAAATATTATTTGTCAAGTCAAAATAAATCTACTACATGAGTTTGTTTTCAATTGTTCTTCAGTCAACCCTGCTCATCAAATTTAACAGGCTTTCACTTAGTTCTTGTTGAGTCAAACTTTAAATTTCCAGATAATTATCACAGTTTATAGCCTGACAGTTGATTGAAGTGAAATTTGATAACCACGCTGGTTTGGCTGCAGTAGGGCATGCTGTTCTGCAACTCTCCAGCAGGGAGCACTCTTGGCACATATACTTGAGGCCTCCCTCAAAGTCTCACCAGCCAAAAGTGTCCGAGATTTTTATTAGAAATGAGCATCAGCTGGAATTAAATTATGGTATTATAAAATAACAGTTTTACAATTAATCTGAAAACATGTGCTGGCTTTTAAAGTCTTAATTTAATTTACAAAATTCCACTGGATTGAAGGGCAATGCTTTCTTTGACTCAGAATATGGGTTTGTATATTTATTTGACAGTGTTGCTGAGTTGCTGTGAGTAATTTTGTCTATTTTAGTCCAGAAGGATTCAACCCCAAGCACCTTTAGCAGGCCTATAAAAACTATTTGTCCCATCTGTCCGTCCGTCCGTCCCTCATTAAAACAAAATGAAACACCATCGTCATCCAAGTGGCGAACGCGTACATCCAATCGCCATCCGAGCCGCACACACTCGCAAACACACACAGTCCTATTTCTGAGTGACACAAATCCCGGCTCGGATGACGCGTTGAAAAGTGAGTCGATCCCACAGCGGTGATTTTATGTAAGACATTTTCTTTCTGTTGGTCTCTCTCTCTCTCTCTCTCTCTTTCTCTCTCTCTCTCTGACTGGGTTTTTGACAGTTTGGAAAGTTTGAAGTCATGGGTTTTAATCAGGGTCTTGCGGCCGGGCTCAGAGCATGGCGTGGCGTGGCATGATGGCTCAGTTTAAAGATGTGGGTCTGGGTCGGGTCCAAGTCTGGGTGGCACTGCTAGAAAGAGAGAGGGGGTGGGGGAGGTGTGGGGGGTGCTGAAAGAGAGAAGGAGATGGGGAGAGAATCCACTCCGACTGCTGCACCCACAGCACACAGCAGAGTTGGCCGCAGACTCCCAAAGACCTGAATGGGCTGCATTAACGAAAGCTGATTATGTGAGGGTATGCATGTGTGCAATCGGTGTAGACTCCGGTGTACTTGAACACACATACACAATGTTTGATCAGTTGAGGAAGTGTGGTGAAGAGATGAATCAATCTAAATCATCCTGCGGGTTTTAGCCTCACCAGTTTTACATCAAGTCTTGCTGCTAATGTTCGTTGAATACTTTTTACCCCTACTGTGGTAATCATGACTTGATGAGCCATGATGAATTTTAAGCAATATTTTCTATTAAAAACAAACGGAAAGGCAAAAAACTGAATCAAATTAACAAACTGAAGTAAAAAAGAGTTTAGAGGATTATCAGTGAAAAGTGTTTAACAAGCAATTACTCAGCATTTGACTGACTTAGTAGGAGGCTTAAGTGGTGTCTCTGGAATACAATTTACTTGTAAGAAGTTGCAACTGTGGATTCAGTTCGTGATGTATTGTTCCACTTTTCTGTACAGTCTGTCCTGTGTGTCCTGACCATCTGCAGATCAGTGAGATTCTTGCACTCTCACCTCCCAGCAAATGATCTGTTCGACTTTACCGCACGACTGGCTCTAACCCATCAATTTGCTGTCCAGCCTGACTAACAGAGATCCCTAAAATGCTGGCAGTGTTTCTCTGTCTTCAGAAAGAGAGTTTTTTGCGAGTCCAGCTGAGTATTAACAAAACTTAGTGACCTATCTTAGGTTGCCCGGACAGTGAGTGGGTACTTACTTAAAGACCATGGCTGGTCTAACTGTCAAAAGTAGGAATTTGGCGATACGATACGTAGCATGATACAGGGGTTACTCAATATTTTGCGATATATTGCGTTTCTTATAATCTAATTTTAGGAAAGACTGTCATAGAATAAACCACCATATGCATAAAATCTGAGTAAAAATGTGACTTTACTTTTTTATGCAATCAGAACAGTGGGATCTGCATTTGCATTTATCACAGTCCCTGTAACATCCAACATCATAGCAGTGCTTTGTGACAGCACAGACACTGAGAGGGTGCATATCTTTGCAAATTAAATAATACATTGACTGAGTTAATCTTTGCATGTAAATATTAATTAAAAATCAATACAGTATTTTTGAGAATCAATACAGTATCACAAAACACAACATCGCAATACTTTTGATATTTTCTTACACCCCCTAGTCTAAAGCATGAAAAGTTATTTAGAGTTATTATTTTAATCTCTGGGTTTTTACTCAAAATGGGCCATTAGCTTATTCCATATGGCAAAAAACATGATGTTTCTCCTTCAATGTCCCAAAGCAAAAGTAGGGATGCACCGATCCGACTTTTTCAGTCCAGATACCAATATCGATACCTGGACTTTGGGTATCAGCCGATACCGAATACCGATCCGATACCAGTGTTTAATTAATAATCTGTATGCCTCACTGTGTGGAAGTGACTGGGATCCTTCTTTTATATGTGTAAGACAACATCAGGCTTGACTTAAACATTGATTTCTTAACTTTGTAAAACAAACTGTAATAAATAAATACATAGATATAAATTCACTGAATTGTTATTTATTATTAAAACATTACTTTGTACACTAGCAACTTGGTAAAAAAATCTTCAAAATTCAAAATTCAAAATTTTTAATGCAGCAACAAATTGCTCAAAACTTAAACAGGAATTAAAATACCAGTACATAATGTATATAGTATATAAACATAGAATTTAATTGAATAGATCAGCCCCATTGTCACCGATACCCGATCCAGCTATTCAGTGTCAGAGTCAGTATTGGACTGATATCCGATCTGGAATCGGTATCGGTATCAGTGCATCCCTAAGCAAAAGACTCAACTTGTTGAGCTAAATGTTGTGAGAACCTATAAGGCTTGAGAAGAGCCAAAGTACTGTATTCCTAGTGTTACTGTTTGCATTATGCATTTAGTGTAGAGAGAGCGAGAGAGAGAGTGTGCGTGTGTTCTAGATTTGTACAGAATAAAATGGATAGATCTGCACACCAAATAGCTCCCGTTACAAGGATTTTTATTATGCTGTAACGTTTCGAGCGCCAGGCTCTTCCCCATCTGTTTTATTCTGCTATAATTGTTTAATCCAGCACCCATCCCATCGGATACTGAATGCGCGTGTCTCACCGTGTTTTACTAGATTTATACAGAATCATCCTATAGATGGTTATCTTTTTAAAAATGTTCATGTCAAAAATAATTCCCCCTGTGGCCAAGGCCTGTCATATTACATTTGATTTATCTCAACATTGCATCATTTTTACTTGTGACCTATGTCATTATTTCAGTCGTATAAAATCATTGTGGTTGTATAAATTTTGGCACTTGGATAACACAGATTATATTACTGGAGGTGGGACGAATTAAAGCGAGAAAATTCCCCTGATGCCTCGGGTCATTTGTAATATACGCAGAGGTGAAGTGGATGTAGTGTGCGTGTTGTGTCTGTCTCTGACAATAAGAGTTGTTCTCAGAGAAGTCAATGCATAGTGTGTGTGTGTGTGTGTCGTGCCAGGGCCACATTAGAGGACCCTTTCAAGTCATGTCGGCCTCCTCCTACTCCTCTGCATAGTGCTTGTGTTGTGGTCTGCTCGACAGCCAACCTCCCAGAACCCCTGCGAACTGTGTGTGTGTGTGTGTGTGTGTGTGTGTGTCCATATGAATAATGTTGTAGGGTTATTCCCAGTGCGTGGGATCCCCCAAAATCCTGCTGGATTTCTCTTTTGTGTCCCTCTTCCTGTTTCCGCCGCCTCTTCTCTATCATATCAGTGTCTCTCTCTCTCTTTTGTGATTAATACAGTAGAGATCTATAAAAAATGATGAGTTCTGTCAACTTTGATTGTGCGTGACTCAGTCTAGCAGTCACCTCCATACTGCTATAATAAGTCTGCGGCTCTGCCCCCATAATGTAGTCGATGACAAACTCGGGGCCTGGTCTCATCCTCCCCTCTTCACACACACACACACACACACACTCGCAGCTCTTTGATAACTATGCCAATCGCTCCAAGCATGCGCTAACACATTTCAGCACGCCAGCACTTACTGTGGATTGGGTTCAGAATAAAAGGTTAGCGAGCGCTTTGATCCTTACCAAACAGAACACATGCTAACACATTATTGCCGTGACACACCGTGCCATTGTGCTTTATGTACTAGCCGAAGGGCAGCAGAAGACAGTGTGTGTGTGTATACATCTTTTTATATGCTGTCAGTATCTTTAAAACTTCTCTCCACATGCTCGATAGTAGCTGCCTACTGTGAAATAATACAAGATGTTTAAGCTAATGAAACTCTCAGCGGCACGTCAGCCTTCATTAAGACTATGTTTTCTTTATTCCACCAAACAGATCAGCCCATTACTCTCACTTGAACTATTCCACTCTTGTGTCGGTTCATAAAAGCAATAACGATGCTGCTTATTCTGGCTAACAAGAGCGTCACGCACAGAAAACATGACGAAGAAGTGTTAATTTGCCTCAAATACAGTAGCTAGTTGCATTGTAAGTCCTTCCTGTCTGTCTGAGAGGATTTAGAGTGCTTTGTCTTTGGAGGAGCTCTGTGTAGGGGCAGGAAAACAAGCACAATTTCAGAATGTCATAAGCACATATAAGATTACTTATGATGCTTTATATTTTAATTTGGAGGTATCAGCAAATGTTGCAGTTACATAAACAATAACAGAGATTAGTGTTTTGCTGGATATGCTATTTACGATGCAAAATGTAAGAACAGAGAATACTGTAGTTTTTACAATGGTGTTTTTTTTTCCACTGTTAAGCATTATATCGCACAAAATTGATTGACAGAAAATCAGCCACTATTATTATAATTGCTTCATAGTTAAAGTGTTTTTTTGTGGGCGAAAATGAGAATGATTCACTGGATCCAGCTTCTATAATGTTAATATTTCTTCTTCTATGATGGTAAGCTAAATATTTTGTCTGTTGGTCTGTTGGTTTGGACTAAACAAGAAATTTGAAGATGCCAACAAGGATCCTGATAAATTGTCATGGTCATTTTTCACTTTTTTATTTTAAAGACCAAATAATTAATCACGATAATAATTGGCAGATAAATCAATAGTGTTAATAATTGTTAGTTGCAGCTCTTAAGAACTGTTCGCACGGGACACAAAAACCCACCTTTGTGTCTTGTTTTAAATTATGTCTCACTTGGAATCATAAATCATAAACAACAAGTACAAGATATGATCATATTGTCACTATACGATTACAATAAAAGTTGATATAGACTAACCTTTTCTCTCCTGATAATAATTCTGACACCTCAACTCAGGGTATCTGCCAGTATACCCAATATACCGATCTGATTCCAGTGCTCCCTTTCCCCCAAATTTAAGACCTGTAGATCCTGCTGATAACTTAATGGAATCATTTTTATGTTAAATAACATGAAAATTCAGTCGGCTGTCTGTAGTGACTGAATGTAATGCTGAATTTTATATTAATATTGACAAAGAAACATTATGACCGATATTAGGGCCTCTCTTAGTTGATAAGTTGGGTAATCGGTCGTTTTGGTTTTAGTCAACTAAGATTTCTTTAGTCGTTTTTTATGCTTTTTTCATGCTGAATGACTTATTTCCAATAGGCTTATGAGCATGTCTCTGGTAAACACAAGATTTAAAGTGGTGCTTTTGTGTGATTCTTCGTGGAGAAACTCTGGTTTCACAGATCTGTCGATTTAAATCAACTAATTGATTAGTCAACAAAATCGTATGAGTGTTTGTCGACTAAGAATTTCTTTGGTCGAGGACAGCCCTAGCTGATACCCGATCTGCTCAATCTGAGCATCTGGTATGGATCGGTGCATCCCAAAAATATACGATAATATATTGAATTATTGTTTCAGCCCTAACTGACAGCATATTGGCCATTTTCTAGCATAGTACTTATGAAGAGGCTGACAGAGCATATGAAAGGCTATGTTGTTACTTCCATCCCTTTTTTGCAGTGAGTAATATTTCTGTGCTTCCAAACAATTTCACAAATTCAGACGTTTGTGTGTGTGTGTGTGTGTGTGTGTGTGCGCATATGCATTTACAAACACCTTTACACATTTGTGTGTGTGTGTGTTCTTGTGTTTGTATCTCCACACTGTGAATCTGTGTGTCTACATACCTGCTGGGTTGTGCTGAATTGACTGGGCACGGTCAGCATGAGTAAGCAGTCAGGGGAAGATTGAGGCAGCCAGATGCGGCGGCCCTGGGCTACCGAGGATATCATTACTCCGGGTGTGTAGCTGGCCAAAACGGGAGCCCCCAAGCGGAGTTTCATCAAGGTGGACCCCCGTCTGTGGCGAGGGGGAGGATACCAGTTAACCTGTTGTCCTGCAGTGAGGAGCGGTATTAAGCGGCAGGTGGAAAGAGACAGCATCCCGTGACTGGAAAGTGTGCAGATACTTACAGGGTAGCCAGCAGACATACTCAAACTGTGGAAGATTGTCTCTTTTGATTTCCTCTCCCTGCTTCTTTTGCAACTCAACAGGAAACCCTGTAGTGCCTCTGTGTGCGTTTGCATGCACATTTTACATAAAGTTTTATATCATCATTTCCAACCCATGAGTCGTACTTTCCAGTATCATTTACCGCTTTTGCTTCACTTACATACGCAGAAATGTATCTCTGAAAATTTCCATTCAAAGGAAATAGCCGGGATATTTTTGGTGCGGGACTCTGACAGAACAACTTGATGCATGGCCGTTGGCAACGACATCAGCAGTATCTTCATACGGGAATTGGACCGTCTCCCCTCGGTGAGGTAACCCATAGGCCATGAATCACGCTGCCTTGCTCCAGAGTCCTGTGGTCCCGGGGGTTGACAGTTTGACCGCTCCTCAATGTGGTCTCTTCTCCTCTACTCATGCTCCTCCCATCGCCATCACCACACATTCCAACCACCGGACCGGTCACGTAAGGTCAAGAAAATAGAATAGAAGTTTGTAATGTATCTTCCCAATGCTGGTTAGCAGGACCCCGATTGCTGATTCACACCCTGAAGCCTTTGCAGATTAGTGACAGCATTGATGAGAATGATAGATGATAAGTAACCAACATTTTGAGAGAAGTAAAGCTTCACAAACTGAAGCATGGCGGGAGAAACAAAAGGGCCTGGAAGAAGGGTATTGCTGTGCGTCTCCGTTTGCTTGTCTGTTTTGGCAGCTCAGACATGGAGCTAGTCTGGCAGTCTGCCTGTCTGGTCCTCTCTGGTCTCTCCTCCATACTGGTGGGTCACTGGTGTTTGGATCACTACAGCTGGCTGTTAACCACCAACTTGGCCTGAGCCTCACCGCCGTGTGTTTGATTTAGCTTAGTCATGTATTATAGACACACAGAAAGTCATATATCAAAATCTTTAACTTGAAAAGAAAAGAAAACACACAGACAGGGTGAGAGAAGGATGTACCGGGAAGCCTAAAATCATGAGTAAAATAAAGCAGAAATCACTGCAGTCATAGTAATAGAATTGCTCCACCAATTATAATCGTATTTGCACCTTTTTAAAGCTGCAGCAGTGAGTTCATCAAAAGCTTAGGCGAGCCCAAGTGATGAATGAACAGTTCATCCGGTGCAAGAGCGGCCCTTGAGCAAGTGGTTTTAACAGTGCCCCGGGCCATACTCCAGCTGAGTTAAACACACCCCGACGTGTGTGTGTTTCTGTGTGTGTGAGAGAGAGAGAGACATGACACGTCTGAGGGTGTGATGTAGTCACTTCCTCCCACTGGACTGAGCGACTGTTGTCAGCTTGACCCTGCGCCAGTTAACCCCTCGCCACCCCTGGCACTGCAGGCGAGGGCCCCGGCCGGGTGTGTGTTTGAGAGAGAGAAAAAGAGAGACAGATTGTATGTGTGTGTGTGTGTGTAGCATGTGTGTTGGCAGACCACAGGTGTCTGGTCACAGTGTCAGGGTGTTAAGAGGTCTACTGAGAGGCCCCCCGACTCTCAGCATCTGTTTTTCGGAGGGGAGGGAGCAACAGAAAAGAGGAGGAGAGGTTGGCAAGGGTTACCAACACATACCCTGAGGGGTGTGGGGGCTTGTTGGGGGGGGGGCAGTAGCTGACAAGCAGGTGCCTATGTTGACAGTAACCCTTCATACTTGAACCCCACCTCCTCCCAAACACACACTGCACACACTTACAATAAATCCTAGAGAGGCAAGCGTAATTGCAGAGCCTGATTGGAGGGAATGCAGAGGGAATCCCCTTTTACACACACACACATCATTGGATCTTTTTGCTTGGGGTCAAAGGTGAGAGAAGGAGAGGAGAGCTCACACAACTCTGACATTTCCTGCTGTCTGTGTGTGTGTGTGTCTGTGTGATTTGCGTGCACAATGTCCACACATGCTGACCATGTGGACACATGCTACAGCTACAACACGGGTTTGGGCAAGGGAGTGTTTCCTGTTGTATTTCTTTTCCCAACACAATGTATACTTAATATACATAAGCAAGAGTTATAGAAACTCTGCAGCATTTATGATTCACTTTTCTAAAAAAAAAAAAAAAAAAAAGAAAATCCAAGTGCGTGTGTTTGTAAATGAAACCCATTTGGACCAAATGTTAGTTAGTCAGGTGTACCGGTGCATGTCTGGGAATGATTATTTTGCTAAGAAGGGGGGGAAGGCAGCACACAGCGGGAGGTCGAGGAAAATTGGAACAGCTGTTGATTAACATGAGTGCTCTCTCTTTCTTTCTTTTTTTTTACTCTCTTTCAGTAGAGGAGGAAGAGGAAGATGAGGAGATGATGGAGGTGAAGCCAGGCCCTGAGTCGGAGCAGCAGGATGAAGATGACAACAGGGAAAACAAAGAAGGTACAAAGGTTGTGTGGATGATGGGAGAATAAAAATGGTCAACTGTTATCTATTATTTAGTGATCCTTAACCACCTCATTAATTCAGGTATAAGTTTTCTTAAGTTTCCTCCTGTATGAATTAAAGAGGACGTATTATGCTTATTTTTCGATGCATACTTGTATTTTGGGTTTCTTCTAGAACATGTTTACATGCTTTAATGTTCAAAAAACACTTAAAAAACACCCCCCCTCCTGAAAAGCCCAGTCTGCTCTGATTGGTCAACTGAACCAAACTCTTCAGAATCCGCTACAGCTCCGCTCTAAAGGCCCTGACACACCAAGCTGACGGTCAGCCGTCGGACAGTTTGGGTGTCCGTCAATCTAGTTTTTTCAGTATGTCCCGCACCGTTGGCTCTAGTCTGCCCGTCCTTGAGGCTTTTCAGCCGATTCAGCACGTGGAATCGGCGGCGAATCCTGTCAATGAGAGAAATCACTCTGATTGGCTATTTAGCTAAAGCGCATCCGTGCACAAGAAGAGAAACGGAAGTGAGGAAAGCAAGCTAACGAGCAAAGTCAAGAGGAAAAACACAGAAGGCTCTTCTCATTTTTCATCTTTATCTCATCTGATCATTCTAATACACGGATATTTTCACAACGACGTGGCCATCTGGAAGTGGCGAGTGGGGGTGGTGCGAAAATGATCGTCAAAAACGCCGCTTTGATCATGTACGTATCAGTACAATGTCTTGTATATTCGCAGCCCTTGGCCTTCTGGCTTTTTGAATGACAAATACAGATTACCACTGCATCATTTCCTCTCACGCAGGCGCAAAACGTAAGTGCAAACTGACCATCGGCTGTCGTCTTTGCAGTGTGTTCAAATGCAACTTGTCGGGGACAAGACAAAGGCGACGCCACAGTCGGCCTTCATCTCCGCTAGTTCTTTGATGTCTGCTTGGTGTGTCTGGACCTTAATTAGCTTTGTTTGAGGGTGTTCCAAACCAGCCGCTAGGCAGATATTATGACAAATGTGTTACTTGGTGACATCACCACGTTACGGAAGAAAGGGCAGGACTTCAATCAAGGCGTTTCAGGCAATTCAGGAGCAGTGTTTCTGTGGGGGAAAGTAACTCCCTTTGGCATGGACTTAGGGCTTTGTAACATTGCAGACCTTTTACATGCACAACACATATATGACACACTAAAGGAAAGGGAAAAAGCACAAAAGCATAATAGGTCCTCTTTAACTTTATTTAGCTTTTAGTTGTACTCCCAATTACTGCAAACACAAAACTTCCCATTCTTTATCCTCCGGTCTCTTTGTTCCCTCAACTTCTCACATGTTGTTGGTCAAACTGTCACAAAACACGGTCGCTTGTGTGTGACACCCTCTGCCAGTCGGTGGGTGTATCAGATGGAAGGGTGGGGGTAGGTTACGGTGGAGGTTAAGGCGGGTCCAGCATATCAGCTCCATGGCATGTGGAGGTCAGCACTGATTAAAAACCTGTCACATGACCCCGAGACCACACTTCAAAGCCGAGCGGAATGGAGATGTGCGTGTGTGCATGCATATGTGGATGGTTGATGTAGTAAAATATGTAGAAAAAGGCCATGGGTGGTTAAAAACACAACACGTGATAGACTCACAGATGGAGAGACATATTCATATTCAGATACATGCGCATAAACACAATCCTGACTGCACTGAATGTGACTCAAACACACACATAGACGGCACACACGCACTCATAAACACACAGTCATCCGTCTCCTCTCCATCCTGGCCTATTAGAAGGTCTGGCCTTTGATCTCTGCCACTCGATTCACTGGGTCTTTTCTGACAACTCGTAAGAAATACAAAGGGATGGGGGGATCAAAGTCAAGAGGCAGGGTAAAGGTCGATATATGTGTGTCTGTGCATGCTTGTGTGTGTAAAAAATCGCATGTGTGCTTGGGGACAGTGACTTCAAAAACCGGACGCCGTGCTGTGCAGCTATTACGTTCAAAGGGAGGCGTCCCGCTCAGAGGGCTTTGTTTTTCTCTTGTTTATGAAGTTCTTACTGTAGGGTTTTATTAGAAAAGATGCATTAGGAACTGTTTGTAGTTTATGATGTCCTGGATGTGATTCTGGTTTTGATGGAGATGAAGTGAATGCTAATCTGACATCGGAAGCAAATGATGTACTATTTTTTGCAGAAGTAGACATGACAATCCTGCGGACAGTACAGTAAGATAGCTGTACTATTGTCAGTGATTAAAAGTAGAATGCCGCAATGTCAGTTTAATAGAACAAATATACATTTCTCCGCTCCAGCCTCTTGAACAGCAATTGAGAGAAACATTAAAACATTTTGAGTGGCATTTGGAGAGAAACGGAGCACCCAAACTATTACCCTGTTATAAATACAAATTGACAACACACTAATAGTGATACATATAGAAATAACTACAATAATTATTATAGAATAGACATTTATTCAAGTATATGAGAGAAACAAACGAACACAGAAAATAATAAATCCAAACGGTTCTATTGGTTAAACTACTGGCATATACTGTATGCTGTGGTCTAAATGCCATATTCAAATGCATTATTATTTGTTTGTTGATATGGATGGAAGAGATAAGTGGGCTTACCTTAAAAAAAGAAAAAATAAGAAGTTAAGTATAATGTATACTCTAAATAAAAAAAGAAAAGAAAAGGGAAGAGCTGCAACTTCCTAGATTAAACAGCAACAACTTATGCCCGTTACTATTTGTGTTGTTAGTCGAAGAAATAAAGTTCTTTGATAATCTATTAATCATCTAAGTAAATAAAGCAAAATACCATTAATTCCCTGCTTAAAGCTTCTCAGCTGGAAGGATTTGCTTATAGTTATAATAAATGTAATATCTTTGGGATTTGGACTATTGTTCGGACAATAGAATAAGTTTTAAGATGTCACCTTTGGCCTTTAGGTAAGAGTGATAGACATTATTCAATGACATTTTATAGAACAAACAATAGCCCGGAAAATTTGTTAAACTAATCTATAATGAAAATAATTATTGTAAATCCAGGTGTCCTGTGGTTGCCCAATGTATGCACATAAGTCTTTCTCACATGCTCGTGTCTTTATTCTTATGTTCCTTCCACAAGGCTCATTCCCAGTCCTGCGGGAGCTGACGGAGGAGGAGAGGCAGCAGATCCTGCACTCCTCTGAGTTTCAGAGTTTCTTCGACTGCAGCATCCGGGTGATGGAGAGAGCACTGGCCGAAGACGGCAACATCTTCTTCGACTACAGCGGCCGGGACCTGGAGGACAAAGAGGGGTGAGCAGGGAGGAGGAGGAGGAGGGAGGAAGGAGGAGTGTCTGTGTTTGGATGTGAGAGCACATGTGAGTGTTTACTTGCATGCCTCAAACTAAGAAATGTGCAAAGACTGACTCATGCCCACTGTGTCACTCTAGGGGCTCCTTTGTTCTTCAAAATACATGTCTAACTGCTTATGTCACGCTCCCAGGGGGTTAAAAACTCCTGTGAACTGACAACCATCATGTCTTAAACAGCATTGTCTTGCCATCAGAAGAGTAGGCTCCAAACGGAGGTTATCAAAGTGTTGGTTGAAGTTATAAGAGTCATAAGTGCAAGCTGTTTTAGTATACTGCTCTGCTATTATAGAGGAATGCAGCTCACTTCAACTTTGACCACTGCAGCCACAGAGAAGTATCAAGCCTGTGGTCAAATAGAGATTATGTCTAAAACAGGCCACGGCCCAGTGCTTAACATCAGTCCTCTTCTTTTTTCCATGGACATGCTATTTATGAAATTGCAACAACATAACCTATATTTCACTACCTTGTTTCATTGCTATTCATTTGCGGATCATTTGCACTTCTTAGAGTACAGAATCTGTTGTGATTAATTATCTATTTACAACTGAAGGTCTGGTAATCTTTCCCTGACAGAGTTGACATGAACAAATAGACACAAACACGAAACTGTGGTGATCCAACTTTCTAAAATGACGCAACAATCTGCCTACTGTAGGATCTAGTTTGACCACAGGCAACATGCTGGCTGAAATTACTGACTCACTAGGGTGAACAGCCAGTCAGACTGCTCTCTCTCCAAATTTTTCCAATATGCTGAATCAGCCGATGGCCGCTGTTTAGGGGCTGACTAGAGCCAACACATCTCAAAAACTTTAGGCAACAGCGACGGCCAACTGTCGACTTGGTGTATCAAAACCCTGAAAGGCCTTTTGTGAACAATAGATGACATTTTATTTCACTCCCTGAGCTTCACTAACAAATACTGTATATTTGTCTCATGTGTTAGACACAAAGACATCACTTATTTCTTAAAACTTTTGTTATCAAGGTGTTCTTTGGACTACTTTTGACTTTATCTCACTATAGTTATGTATTTTCAGTACATTTTTATTTCTGATATGTCATGATATATGCATGAATTCCACTTTTAGTAATCAGTTAAATGTAGTTCAGCTGTGTGATTGAATCAGTGATTAGCGTCAGCCCTAACCGCAATGCATTAAGGTTAAAAAGCTCCTCCACTTCCTCCAAACTTACTATGGCTAGAACGCTTTGTGATTATCCAGATTGAAGGTACCTTAGCAGTAATCACAAATGACCAGTGTTTGGCAGTAATGCGTTACTCAGTAATATTGTTAGTTTCCTCAGTAACGAGTAGTGTAAGGGAGTACAATTTCTAAAACATTAATTATATTACAGTACTAATCCAGGTAACGCTGCGTTACCAGAACACGATTTGTTTTTTGTGCCATGAAGGCTTATGTTACGATGACGTGAACACATGGCAGATCAGTATGCATCTTTGCGTCGAGTGAACTTTCAGGCGAATATTGCCCCGGGAGCATGTGTGACCGTGCCCTGAGGGAGAGGAAGAGACAGACTCAGTTCTACGAGGGTGCAAAAGCATGCATTGCACCATCAGTTTAATATTTTGCAACCTTTGTTGAAATTTGAATAATAAATGCCAAGCACAAAGTGGCAGGTCTTTTAGGTGCACGGACTGTGTGGGCGTCTCCATGCGCACCTTCTATTTTGGTTCATGTATGTGCAGCAGTGCAATGTGCAAAACGGCCATGTGAAGATGAATATAAATAGATCAGCAGGTGTGGTGATTATTATATACTCACTCAACCAGTCACATCACTGGTCTCATAGTTGTAAAAGAGGCTATGATGTGCCCTGGTAACATCTCCTTTGTAAAAAAGCAGTGAATTTATTACTAAAAGGAGTAATAAGTAAAGAGTAACTTGCCCAACATTGCAGATGATTTTTTTTTCTTGGCAGGTTATCTCACGTTATTTCTACTGTCTTTTTTCAGAGACTTGGGTAGCGGCTCCAGTCTGTCCTTCAGTCGACTCTTCTACGATGAACACTGGTCGAAACATCGCGTGATCACCTGCCTTGACTGGTCCCCTCAGGTGAGGCCTGTAGCCTGGTGTATGTCACTTTGAATTCAAACAATGCATTAACATTATGTCCTTTCATTTACCAAAACTGTGCTTTCCACAATTGTAAGTGTTGGTACCAAATAAGTAGGTGTTAAGCATCACTATTAATAGATACACTTTCATCCCCTTCTCTCTCTGTCTGTCTGTCTCTCTCTCTCAGTATCCTGAGCTGCTGGTCGCCTCCTATAACAATAATGAAGATGCTCCTCATGAACCGGATGGCGTTGCCCTCGTATGGAACATCAAATTTAAGAAGGCCACACCAGAGTACATCTTTCATTGTCAGGTACTTATCAAACCTCTCACATATTTCCATAACTAAACAATATGATGGCAGGCATGATTGCAGGTTACTGTAGGGAACAAGTTAGTTTTACTCTTTGTGTTTTTTCCTCTGTTTTGTGGATGGTTAGTTGCAAGCATGAACCTACAAAGAACTGCCATGCAGAAAAAAGAACAAAACATCTTCCATATTCCTCTCATCTCCTTGTTTGCCCCTCTTTTTCTTACTTTATATGGCAACCTAACAGTTGTTCCATCTGGTAATCTACAGCTTTTCTACCCTATAATGACAGCACCTTTGTGACTGAAAAATAAAGAGCGAAGGAAAAGGAAATGAGAGGCAGCTCCACAGGCATTCATTTGACCTTCCAGATTGGATTATAGCTGAACGCTGCCACTGGAGGCCAGTTTTAATGGAAGAAACTTGGGTTTTGGTGGGAAAGAAACTCATTGATGGGTGAGATGCTAATAGCAAGTGACGCTGAGAAAACGGTAGGGTGGAGGAAAGGGATAGAAGGATTGGGTGTGAGGGCTTCACGGCTCCCATGAGACAGGCGAGGCCATATAGAGACGTCTTGGTAGTAAAATGATGTGGCGTACCACTTCCTAATCCAATGCTGCCACATGTGTGTGTTAGCCCACCCACATTGATGCTGCGCCTAATGTCAGCAGAGCTATGTTTCCCAATAAGTCTTCCACATACACGTCACTGTGAATGTGTCAATACACCTGTAGTAGTATCAATGTTACAGGCATTCACCTCGCTGCTCAGAAGTAATGTACACACATGCTCTCACATTTTAAGCTTCATTCAAACAGGGGAAACAGATTTTTTTCTCCTTTTTTCAAACCACATATTCCTGCAGGCCGCATGCTGCGTGCAAATATTTCAAGATGAAGCTTGCCATACAAGTCTAGCTCCATAATGGATTTTTAAAGCACTCCGTTCTTTCACTGCACCATAATTTATGCCGCTGCTGAAATCCATGTGGTCTTACGGATAGATTACAGCGATGCATCTTGTAGCTGTACGATTCAGTAGTTTTTCCATGTGGGTTCTCTGACGAAATACGTACAGTACATCTGACTTTATTAACAATGCGGTTTCGGAGCATGCTGATCTGTGACTCGTCAGCGTTGGATATTAGACATTTGGGAACAAGGATATTTGTGTTAGCAGCTGATAAAATGCTCAGTTTATCAAAAAGGGGCAATTAGCTGCAAATGTGCACAACTGAGCTGAACTGGGCTCACTGGAATACAATGGCGTCTGTTTTGCATTGAAAAACTGAGGAATAGTTATCCGTAACGTCACACAGTATTGTCATTGGTGTTTGTTTTTGATTCTCCAACTCACACAAACCACTTCTTCAAACACAGTTGTTGACTTGTCCACATGCTGGGATGTGTTTTAAGTGAGCGTTTACTGGAAAGATGTGCATTAGATGAAGTGATATCAGATGGAGAAAAGACAGAAGAAAAAGTGAGAGAGAACAGAAACTCCCAAGTGCCCCGCTTTCCTACCGCCCCCATGTTAGTCAGTGGGTTTGTGTGGCCTGGGGCTGTGCCACGGTCTTTTCATGAGGGGAGAGAGAAAAGTGAATGACAGAAAAACAGAGAAAGGAAGATAGAGTAGGGAGCAAATGTAGACTTCGAAATCATATAAACAGTAGAAATAGAAAGAAAGAAATTGAAAGAAAGAAGAGGTTGCAAGTCATTTGGAGTCAGCCGTGACTTCCCCTGTCACTGTTGGATCTGGATGAAAGGAGCACAGGAGCGGTTAGACGAGAGGAAAGAGGAGTAGAGACATTTTTTCTTGCTCATTCTTTCTGTGAGGCCTTTTGCAAACAGTCGCGACTCCCTAGTTAGCCGCGGATCAGATGGCTCTTAATGTGCGAGCATGTTCTGCCGTTTAACCCCCCAAAACCACAGGGCCGGGTGCCTCTTCCCCTCTCTTTCTCTACTTTCTCCTGTTTTTTCTTTTCACCTTCCACCTCCGCCATCCTCAGTTAAAGGAACACAGAGGCAAGCTGTTACTCCTTGCATCTGTTGCAGCTTTCATCTGGTGGATGTGTAGGTAGATGGCTGAATACTATCTGTGCGTAGGCACATGTTAATGTGAGTATCGTACACACGTGTAAAGGTTGTGGTGTGGAGGATACAAAAGGATGACAGTGCTGGGTCGGTATTGGAGGGTTGAGGTTTTGTGGTTGAGGTTTGGTTCAGCAGGGGCTTTATTGTATAAGGCTATGGCTTATAGAAGGCTTCATGTTTCAGATGGGGTTTTGGTGAGGTCAAGCTTCTATATTTCTTGTCTGGCTGTGTGCAGTTTGGTGAATGGGCTTAGCAGTGCAGAAACTGTCTTTTTTAACAACACACAAGCTCTTATTCAGGGTTTTAATGTTTCTGCCTAAACAAGGAAACATTTTCTCGTCAGGGTTGGATAATCTCAGTTGTTTCCAATGCGGTTTTATTTGTTGGACTTTTCTGAGCTGTATTTTGATACAGGTTATTGTTATAAAGAACTTGTTTTTTGCACTGGACATTACACAATTAGTTCTTAATCCGCTGTTTTTTGTACTTTGCAGTAGTATTGTTGGGATGCCCTTGACTCGCTGGTGTGGTGCCAAGTAAAACATTTAAATCCTGGTGTAGGTTTGATTTTGGGAGTCTCAGTGTGTCTGACATTAGACGAGTGCAATCTGGGGTTGTGCACTAGCTTTTTTGGCAAAATGCAGCAGTGTTGTAATATTGCAATAGTTAGACAGATAGGTCCTGGCTTGACAAATGGTGTTCCCTTGTGGACTAAACAAATCTGACAGTCATACATTCAATGCTCTATCTCTTCCTCTTCTTCCAACTTTGCTTTCTTTACGCCGAATTTCACACCAGAGCAGTGGCGAAGTGTAGCCGCTGGCGAACTGCCATGCAATGTCTATGAAAAGCTGCGGCAGCCGCTCCCGAGCTCAGCGAGCTACGGCCGTTTGATTCTGCGATGAAGTGCAGCCAAACAAAAGTTGAGAAAGGTTTCATTTTTAGCAGCGAAGTGCAGACAGAGAGGACCCACAGCCTATCAGTCAACAGATCCTGTGACTCATGTGACATCTTGACCTATGTTACTAAAGAATTTCTTTCCGCCTGAAACACATGAACACACCTCTAGGCTGCAGAAAAATGTAATTATTGTGGCAAGCCACGCTTCGCTGCTGCCTGGTGTGAATTTGGCGTTAAGTGTAAAGTAACATAACTAACCTTACACCTCTTTATTACAGCCATTCACATGAATACTGTGGCTTTCACGCTTGTTATCATTGGTTGCTTGGTCAGTTGCTTGTAATGTTGATAATGAAATTAGTTTTTTTGGCTCTTGGGATGAAAACTAAAATATTAAAAGCATTAAAAGCAGTTGAAAGTCAAATTTCAGAATAATTTAACTGCATGTTTATCAATTCTATTTCTAGTAATAAATTGTATTTAGCTTCAGTGGAGATATTAAAATGCAAATGAAATATATATATATAGTATATACAGTATATATATATATACATATATATATATATATATATATATGTATATATATTGTTCTCAAACTCTGCTTAATTCTAGACAGTGAATAAACTATATCTGAAATTAAACAGTATCTCTGGGCCTTTTACAATCCCCTCAAGGACCCGTGGCAGTTTCATGACCCCACTTTAGGAGCCATTGATCTGTAATACAGTGGAGGAAGTGTGTGATCCATCAGTGTGTGGGTTGGGTTTGTACTATAGGAAAGGGGCTGCCACTGCTGTGGATTCTGGTACCAGTTGAGCGTGTCTCCCCTCATCACGGCCGTCTCAGCAGTTGGACCCATCATCGCCCTGTCCCAGTTGGGTCCAATCTTGTAACTTCACACCAGCCTCTCAAGTGGGCAAAGTCACACCACATTAAAGGGCCCGTTTGACTTAAAACCTCTGCTGAACCCCCCAAACCACACGCCTCCCTGTAACAACCCCCGCCACTACTGTCATATCCCATTGGACTCAGTCATATTTTTATTAATATCTTGCTGCCTTGCGTCGGTCCCTAGGCCTTTAACACTTCCAGAAAGTTTGAGTAAGAGAAGCAGAGCAGGGGGAGAGTGGGAGGGAGGGTGAGGGTAGAGAGGTTTAGAAGGAGAGAACAGTGCAACGGCAGTAATCACACCTTTTTTCATTATTCCTTTTCTAAGTGGGAACCCATGTGAAATTACACTGGAGGATGAAGCTGCATTGTGTTCAGAAAGCTGAGCAGATACGTCCTGTGAATGCTCGCTGAACACATGGGTTAAGACTTTTGTGACTGTATTTGATTTGTGGCACACTAAACAGATGTAGCTTCTACTGGCAAATAATTGTGTTGAATTTTGCGGTAAATTAGATTATTTTGTACAACTCTGGCTGTACTGTTCGGAGGACGTTTTATATGGAGAAATTAAAAACAGTCAATCTTTCCAGTGTCTGTTGCTCATTATGAAAGAAGAACTAAGAACTCAGGAACAACTTTAAGGTGTCACCCTCAGAGTCTAAGTATCGAACCCAATATTTTTTTTGAGAATTGTAATTTGGCCTTTACAAACTCTTTGGTTTCTGATCTAAATTAGGGAACATTTTCATTTTATTTAGGCACTGTTCTTTATTTAATAATCCTGCATTTAGCAGTTTGGCATATTTTGTAAATGACAAAAAGAGTTAAAGGAAGAGTTCAATGTTTTAGGAAATATACTAGTTAGTTTTCTTGCAGAGAGTTAGATGAGAAGATCGATATCACTCTCATATCTGTCCTCTAAGTTTTAAGGCCCAGACACACGAAACCAACTCAAAGAACTAGCAGTGACGAAGGCCAACAATTGCGTTGCCTCACGTTGCCTGCATCTTGGCCAAAATGTTGCACTTGAACATGCCGCAAAGACTACAGCCAATGGCAAACTACCACGTGCGTTCTGCGCCTATGTAAGCTGTAATAACTCTCCACACCAGCAGGTAGTGGTAGTCTGTATTCGTCATTCCAAAAGGGAAACCGGAAGAACGAGGACTGCGGATATACAAGCTGATGTTTTGTTACATACAGTATATGAAACAAAACAGCGTTTGCCGACCATTTTCACACTACTCTCACTCACCACCTAGCTTCATTCCAGATGGCCATGTCGTTGTGATGAGATGAAGAAAAATGAGAAGTCTCTTCTGTGTGTGTGTTCTCTTGACTTTACTTGTTGGCTTGCTTTCCTCACTTCCGTTTCTCTTCTTGTGCACTGATTCGCTTAAGCTGAACAGTCAACCAGAGTGATTTCTCTCAATGACGGGCTCCACCGCCGATTCAACCTGCTGAATTTGCCAAAAAGCCTCCGATACAGGCAGACTAGATCCAACAATGCGGGATACATTGCAAAAACTAGGCCAACGGGCACTCATCAAAGACTTGAAACTGGCCAATGTGTCAGGGCCTTAAGGCTACAGCTAGATAGCTTAGCTTAGCTTAAGGCCTGGAAACAGGGAAACAACTCGCCAAAATCCACATACCAGCTCCTCTAAAGCTCACTAATTAACACGTTGTTTCTCGCTTGTTTAGTTCATACAAAAACTGATGTGGAAGAACAACAAGTTGGGGTTTTATGGGGACTATATTATGTGCTAGACTATGTCTTCCAGGTGTCTTCTGGTATCATCACTGTGAGGCTGCCAGCAAGAAGGCTAATAAGCATATTTCCCAAAATAGCAAACCTTTAAATAATACTCTCTAAACCAAGGTATTAAAGGAAGTATTGTTTTAGTATCGGTACTGAATCCCCAGTCTTGTTTTGAAACCAATATTGAAAAATGGCAAATGATACCCAGCCAAGTGTTCAACAGGAATTAAAAGTTTGAGTCTAGACTGCTGCATTTTATTTTGTTTTTTTACATTGAATACATTCTCTGAAACTACTCAAGTTTGGTGAGCGTGGCAACATTACGATTGATATACATTTGTTTGGAAAATAGACCTGAAGAAGAACTTGTGTCTCCTGTTTTCAATATCAGAATAGAATAGAATAGATAACTGTATGGTTGAGTCGAAATAGCGTTGCATTTACAACACAAACCCGTCATTAAAGCCGCAAACCAACACGAGTGAAAATACGAGCCAAGCAAACAAACAAGATATGGAAAATAAATGGATAGGAGCTGTAGGAGGCAGAGAAAGGCCTGTTTGTGTTCGCAGAGCCTCCTCCTCATGCCTTTGCTCCGTCAAACCCTCATTCTTTGCCTGCTGAAATTGAGACTCGACTTCGGTATTTCTCTCTCCTTGCCAGAAACCACAGAGTGACAAAATCCGTGGGGTGTCATAAACGAGCGAAGCCAGGGGGAGAAAGGTGGTTGGGAGGAGGGGGGAGTTTGAGAAACGGGGATGCAAGGGAAGACAGTCGGATCCATCTGGTCCTGATAAGGCAGAGTGGAAAACAGATGAGTGCGGTGAGCGAGGGGGGAGTGGGGGAGGGGGAGGAGAGGAGGGATGGAGCGTGGATCTACTTGGGAGGATATACTGTCTTGCGTGCCCTATCAGCCCCCCCGCCTCCCTCTTTCTTCTCTTGCTCCATTTCTGCCTTCCCGAGCCGACTTAAGCAACAGTTTGTTGCCCGAGGAAAGAACGAAAGAGAGGAGGAGGCAACAAAGGAGGGAGTGTTTGCCCCTCTCTAGCTTTCTTTCTCTCTCTGTCATTCCTTCGAACCTCCCTAATCCCTTGCTGGGTGCCATCTTTCATCAGGGCCTACCATGTGTGTATTATCCTCTACAGAACACTTCCCATCAATATAATAAGGGCTGCCAGAAGCACTTAGCCTTGTGAGCCTGTGTGAGATATGGTAGATGATACTTTGTGTGTGTGAGTTTCTCCCTCATGCACACACACACACACACACAAACACACAGCAGACCTTGCCCGAGGAAAGAAATGAAACCCACTGTTCTGACTGCGAGAGTGTCTCCCCGTAAAACTTCCACAATTTATCTCAGGCCCAATATAGCGAAGTGACTCTCTCCGCTGCTTTTTCTTCCTGGAGCTGTCACTCCCCACATCCCCTCCGTCTGGGCTGGCAGGAGATGACTTGGCAGGTGTCTGACCCGCGCTGCATGGGAGATGAGAACCATTCACAGAGCCACTCTGCATTTTGGAAATGAAATGTCAGGCTCGGTATCGAGTCAGCCCTGATATGCGGGAGTATTGTCGACGCGAGAGTTGTTGAGGTGTTATTTAGACAGATGTGGTGCTCGTGTGACTGATATGTCCAAACTTATCAGTCGGAAATGAAGAGGAGCTCCAGGGGATGAGAGGAGCGTGGCTGCATTTGATTTAAAGGAAAAGTTCCACATTTTGGGAAAATATGCTTTTTTTAAAGTGTTAGATGAGAAGATTGATTCTACTCTTTGTAAAGTCTATATAAGTATGAAGGTACAGCCAGCAACAGGCTAACTTGGCACAAAGATTGGAAACAGGAAAACAGCCAGCGTGGCTCTGTCCAACGTAACAGCACCTTTAAAACTCTCTAACACGTTGTAACTGGTTTGTTTAATACATACAAAAACCACAGCAATTCGACTTCTTATGGAAGGTTATGTACCGGACCAGTAAGTTCCTGGAACTGCTTCTGGTCAATAGTCCAGGCTAGCTGTTTTCCCATTTCCAGTCTTTGTGCTGAGCCAGCAGCCGGCTGGCAGCAGCTTCATATAGATTGCTGCAGGGATGACGTATTTTTGTAGCCAACCACGAAGTTAACATCGCCCTGGATCCCTCGACGAAAAAGTCAATAGGATTTTGTTTTGTTCAGCAAGATAATCTTCACAAATGAACACCACTTTTATGATTTAGTATAAAGCTAATGTTATGCTATAAACTAACTACACCACGGTCGCATGACTTCAACGTCATCACCACTAAGCTCGATGTGTGCGGCGTGATGACGTTTAATATCCCCGACAACCTCTGTAGTCTCATATAGCCACTTGTTCACCCCCGCCTTTTTTAAGACGGCAAAAGTAAAAAAATCATGAGAGGGGTATTTACTGACATTTTATGTCGTAGAATAAAACATGGAAAACTCTTAAGATCTTTCTGGGTTTTAAGACTCATTCCTGCACCGCTCTATTTATCATACAGACATAGAGAGTGATGTGTTCTCATTTATCTCTTAGCAAGAAAGTGTTTCCCAAAATGTCAAACTTTTCCTTTAATTCAGAATATTCGCCTTACAGTCATGTTTACACACTGTGAGAGCATTTTCCTCTAATAGATGCAAAAGTATTTGAGTCATTGATGGCGCTCATGAATGAATAAAAAGTAAACGGAAGACTACAGAAATCCAGCCGAAACATAACCAAGCGCTCCATAATTCAGCTCTAAACTCACTCATTAATTTCCTACATGACATTCAAATTGAGAATCCGCTTTAGAGTGTCAACCAATTCCCCTTGAGCTTAAATCATAAACTTCCTTATAGCGCGGGACAAATTGATCTTATTTCAGCACCGAATGACATACAGTACATTTAAAAGGCATAGAGCTCCAAAACATATGTGCTGATGTGACATTTTGATTAGAAGCATTTAGGCAGAATGGCTTTCATCTTAAGTCCAAGTCGCTGCTGGCAGGCGCCTCAAAGTGCACTATCGGGACAAAGCCGGGCTAATTTTCAGTAGCTCTTTCACTAAGCCTGACAGTACATGAGGGGAATGATGGCATAACGTGTGGTTTCTCAAAGAGTGGATTCAGAGTTTAGTCAGGATTTTTCCTCTTAAGATGGGGACACTGATAGGGCTTAGGAGTTAAACTAACATATGGAGCAAATAGAGGGGGGTCTTGATTTAATTTGGCTCCTCTTTGTCATTACTCATGTGGGGTAGGGATGTTTATTTAGCGTGATAACTCGTGGAAGGATGACAAGAAAGAGTAGAGCAGGGATGTTTTCGATTTGTGTCTGTATATGCTTGTGGATTTGTGTGTTTATTTTACATTTTTGATGGTGTTAATAGTAAAAAAATAGGGTCATATTCAGCTTCACTGGAAAGATCAAAGAGAGGAAGGTCTCTGCAGTGAGTTTAAAGATAATATTCATATATGTGAAGTACTGTTAAATTAAAACAATCTGGAGTACAACATAGACTAAGATTTCTCATTTAAACTTTAAATGAGAAATGACACTTTTATAGCAGTCTTATGATTTCTATCGCTTTAGGAATAAAGATAAGCTTCAACAGATAAAGATGGAGGAAAAAGACAGTATTAAAGGAGTTAAAGAAATAGTTTTTTGGGAAATACATTGAGTCGATTAGCTTAGCTTAGCTTAGCATAGCATAAAAACTGGAAATGGGGAAATAACTAGCCTAGCTTTAGAGCTGTTGCTTGTTTTTTTAAAGATTATTTTCTGGACTTTTTTGCCTTTATTAGATAGTACAGCTGAAGATAGACAGAAAACGGGGAGAGAGAGGGGACGACATGCAGCAAAGGGTTGTGGGCCGGATTTGAACCTGAGCATTAGCACATGGGGCGCCTGCTCTACCAGAGCTGTTGTTGTTAAGCTAAGCTGTTGGCACTAGCCTTTTATTTAATGGACACACGTGGAAGTGGTATCAATCTTCTCATCCAACTCAATAAGCGTATTCCCCAAAATGTCAAACTATTCTTTTATAGAAGAAGTCAGAATCAAGAAACATTTAGCTTTTCACACATTGTTTACGCTTCCTTCACTCTGCTTTCTTGTCTCTTCCAGACGCTAAATATCATTTAGAGTCCCCCTACTTTTTGAAGACTGATAAATGGTTGTGGTGGTGGAACCATGTGCGTATGTGTGTGTGTGTGTGTGTGTGTGTGTGTGTGTGTGTGTGTCTGTGTGTGTGTATACCTATTTAGTGGATATATGTGTGTTTATGCACAGTGAGGACAGGACTTGGGTTCATTAGCCCACTGATGGAGTCTGATGGAGGGGGGACAGACCTCAGACAGCCTGTCAGACAACCACAGAGTGTAAAGGTCATCCCAAACTCTTCGATATTAAAAGGGGTCAAGTTGAAGTCAGACTCATCCATGTCGTGTTGCCATTCAGACTGAAGTAGTTTTACTGTTAAAAACCTTCTTGCCATACTTTTTGGACTTTTGGTCAATAAACTGTCCAAATTGACTCAGAAAAAAGGGTACAACAATTGTGTTTGTATACTCTTTCTAGATTAGATTGTTATTTAATGTTTTTTAATGGGGATTTTACTGCACATATTACATATAGAATAAATCTGGCAAAGCAACTTACACCAATTGTAATGTGAATAATACCTTATGGGCATCAAATCGTGTGTTAATACGTGTTAATAAACCTAAAAAATAAACCTAAATTCCCGATCTTTTTTCATCTGACCGTGTAAATAAACTTTCCAGAGGGTGCCTCCTTGCTGGCTGATGAGGGACTTTATTTTTACCACTAAAGTTCAGTTTATTTTGAGCCTTGACATCTGAGGCGACTCCCGAGAAATTCGTCTGGAAGCCGTGACTCCTCAGAAGAAACAAAAAAGAGAGAAAGAGTGTGCAGTGTTTTCTTTTCCTCTGGTTTGTTTTCCAGTCTCCTTTCAAAACGAACTGGGGTTTGGAGTTGGCCGCTTCACACATGGCGTGGTGGCGGGGACGGAGAGAGAGGGAGAGCACGAGGGAGAGAAATAAAAAACAAGACGATGCTTTTCCTAAACATGAACTCCCATTGTTAGATTTCATACCTATCGAGTAACAACTGCTCCCCTAAACTGCCATGATGAACACATTGCATATTGGCACACTAGTGCCTTGTGCCTAAAGCATGTATGTTGTGAAAATTAAAGTTAACGAAGCCTTAGTTAGACAATTCGCAGCCTCAGCAGTTTATAAATATACTGTAATTAAGGCTGTCAAAGGAAAAGCAATAATAATGCGTTAACGCGAATTTTTTTTAACGCCACTAATTTCTTTAACGCATTACCGCAATGTGAGTTTTTTTAGGTTAGAGCGGGCTCAATTTTAAAGCTAGATGAAGACACTGGCATCATAGGGAAACTAGAAAATCTAAGGAATCCATTGGTACCAACCATCATCATCATCATTGTTTTGTGTTGTTAATTGATTTCCAATAATAAATATATATATACATTTGCATAAAGCAGCATACATGCCCACTCCCATGCTGATAAGAGTATTAAACACTTGACACTCCTCCATTTAAGGTACATTTTGAACAGATACAAATTTGCAATTAATCGCGATTAACAATGAACAATCAAACGATTAATCATGATATTTGAATCGATTGGCAGCCTTAACTGTAATGTTTGTTCACTAATATTCTATATACATTCATCAATGTCAGTGTGTTTTGGAGGGGTCAATCCTATGAGGGAATTCATGTAAACCAAAATTGTTTCTTAGGATGACTAAAGAGTTCATTAAATGAATTGTATATTCTACATATTTTTATATTCATATTAATTTCCTTTTTATTTGAATTCTTAAAATCATATTCATTGTAGTCTTACTGTCTATTAAACCACCAATTCATGGTAGCAGTATCATCAGGTTTTAGGCCACCAACCATTTGCAACATTTGTAATGATTGCATAATACATTGTAATATTGTCAATGTATTCACATAAATCTTGTAAACATTGCCTTATTAATAAAGTGATTAATTTGGGAGGATTCTGATAATTAATGGCAAGCTTTGCCTCCAAACACCGTCTCAGAGCTGTTGTTCCAACAACTACACGTCTGACGTACCGTTTTCTGGAACACTAAATCTGTCAACGACGGTTCTTCCAACAAAATCTACGACCGTATTAGGCAACGATGCTTTTGCGAAATACACCCTGCATGTTTTTATAGTTTCACTGTTTTGAATTGTGATGTGTGTCTGTGAGCTTCTTGTTTAATGCTCTCTTGGCCCTGTCTCGCCTGTAAATTATGATTATGCAGCTTTACTAGATGGATGGATGGAGGGATGAATTTGCCAATGCATAACACCGCTAACCCTCCTGTAGCGATACGATGCTGAAACATTTTCTCATAACTCCACAGCACAGATGCTTCAGTGGCTTTGGGTCAGGGAAGGCTAGCCGCTACACGCAGAAGCCCTTATGGGACGAGCACTGAAGAGGAACCAAGACTCAATAAACACGCCATTGGGGAGGGAGGGAGTTCAAGGGTGCGCTTGTCATGATGGAGGCTACAGTGTGCGCTCCAGTGGCTGCTGGGGTTTTGATGCTGTAATGCGAAACGGCTGGGGGAAAGAGGACTACAATTCCCCTCTTTGTCTGGTCTCCGCCCCAGCGTCACCCCTCTCTCCTCTCCTCAGCGGACCCTCACCGTAGCCAAACTCATCATCTCCGTCTATCTCCCGATGTCTGCCACCCATCACGGTGCCTTGATCACTCGTTCTCTCTCACGCTCCGTCTAGCGTTACCGTTTTCGCTTCATATCTTTCTTTGTTTTTGCTCTTTTCTCGCTGTCTGCCGTTTTATCTCCACATTTCATCTCACCAAACCATTTTCTATCAGTCTGTCAGTTCATGCTATATCAGAAATGTTCCCATAAAATAACCTCACACCAGAATAATCTCATATCTCATCCTCTCCTCTTCTCTTTCCTCAGTCTCCTGTAGTATCTGTGGGCTTCGCCAGGTTTCATCCCAACCTGGTGGTGGGGGGCACTTACTCGGGACAGATCGTCCTGTGGGACAACCGCAGTCACCGACGGACCCCCGTCCAGAGGACTCCTCTGTCTGCTGCTGCTCACACTGTAAGACATACTGTCCAGCACAACACACTGTGACTCAAAACATCGGTACCGTGATATTGTTCAGCTGATATTTTTAGTTTCAACATATTTACAAAGTATTTAGTTTTCAAGCTCTTTCTTAATGTTTTACAAACTGTTTTTTTTTTTATAATCAGTTAATCAATTTACATTTTCCCTGTTTTATATGATAATAAGTTGAATATCACTGGATTTTGTCGATTACTGTTGATTTTGGACTGTTAGGCAGACAATATGAGCTATTTTAAGAAGTCACCATGGGTCCTGGGAAATTATGACGAAGAAAATAATGATGAAAAAGTTTCAATCAATAATGAAAATAATTGTTAGCTGCAGCCCTGGTGAAATAAGCTCTGACCTAAATGAAAAAGCACCCCGTCGTGTTTTAATTAGTTACATCAAACAATAATGAAAAATGATTCAGAGGGAGCATTCCAGAGGAGAGGTAAAGATTTTAAAATGCGTCATAAAAACATCCTGAAGTATATTTATTAAATTATATCGCATAACTGCAGCATTACATTTTTTACATGATAACCCTGCAGCTTTGAGATTGATTATTTTCGCAATAGAAACACACACACACACACACACACACACACACACACACACACACACACACACACACGCTCTTGACTGGATCAGTCAAATTGTAGACATAACTGAAAGGACAGTTTTGACGTTCCAGTGAACTCACTGACCCTCGACAAATTACTGACCAATATACACCAGCAATATCTTAAGACCCGCGGACGTTTATAATCACAGCTACAGAAGGCATGTACACACATACACGCGCACACACACACACACACGCACACACACACACACACTGTTACACGTCACCCATGCTGCAGCTTTAAACTTCCTCTCGTTCTCTCCTGTCAGTGAGTCCGGCCAGCTAGCATGGTGCTGATTGCTGAATGGATTCTTTGTGCTGCCCAGTACACAAATCAATTACTGCCCAGTAATGACATAATGATTTCACACACTCCTGTCGTAAGGAACGACTGCACACTGGCATGCGAGCCTTCTGCATCCGTACAAAGTATCTCATGATGTCATGTGCTTAAGGCTCAAATTACATTATCATTTCAGGACCATGTTTAAAATCTAAGTTTATTAATATTAGCATATCAAATTATTCGAATATGTTATGTCCTGACAGCCTACTGCAGTAAGGAATTATCCAAATATTCATTTTATGAAATCACAAATGTGCAGAAATATGAAATGCCTCTAATCAATGAGGCTAATAAAGATTTATGATTCAGAATCAAAAATACTTTGTTGATCCTCGGGGGTAAATTGGGATGTTACAGTTGCTCTTATATAAAAGCATAAAGACATATAAGAATAATGGAAATAAATATGTATGTAACATGTAAATTATGTACATAATTCTATAATATATAACACAATATATGTAGAGAAATATAAATACATATTTTTTCTCGATTAATCGATTAGTTATTTCGTCTGTAAAATGTCATAAAATGGTGAAAAATGATGATCAGTGTTTCCCAAAGCCCAAGATGACGTCCTCAAATGTCTTGTTTTGTTCACAACTCAAAGATATTCAGTTTACTGTCACAGAGGAGTTAAGAAACCAGAAAATATTCACGTTTAAGAAGCTGGAATCAGAGAATTTTGACTTTTTTTTCTTAAAAAATTACTCAAACTGATTAATCGATTATCAATCTATTCTATTGTGCAAGTGTGTATCCTCACCCATCCCATTTATATGCCTATGTGTCTTTATCTCTTTGTGCGTGTAGCACCCAGTGTACTGCGTGAACGTGGTTGGCACCCAGAACGCCAACAACCTGATCACAGTGTCTACAGATGGCAGGATGTGCTCCTGGAGTCTGGACATGCTTTCCCAGCCGCAGGTACACAACACACTCATCACCTGACATAATAAAATGAGTTTTTCATGCATCTGGTATTCAACATGTGTTTTCTATAACTGTTGATAGAAGTGTATTGACATGTTTGTGTCTTTGAATGTGTGTATATAGGCTCACATTAGTGCTCTTTTTCTGTGTGTGTATGTTCTGTAGGAAACCATGGAACTGGTGTACAATAAATCCAAACCCGTGGCGGTGACAGGCATGGCTTTTCCCACGGGGGACGTTAACAACTATGTGGTCGGGAGTGAGGAGGGCACTGTGTACACTGCGTCCAGACATGGCAGGTTGGTGGACACACACATGAAGAAAACATCACAGATAAATCTTTGCTGGATCACTTATGTGTGGACAAAAAAATATCTGAAAAATGTCTGAAAAAAAGGTCTGAAAAATGTCTGAAAAAAAATATCTGAAAAATTCCCGAAAAAAATGTCTGAAAAAATATCCGCAAAAAGAAGTCTGGAAAAATGTCTGAAAAAAAAGTCTGAAATAATGTCGGACAAAAAAAGTCTGAAAAAAAGATCTGAAAAATGTCTGAAAAAAATGTCCGAAAAAAAAAGATCTGAAAAATGCCCGAAAAAAAAGTCTGAAAAAATGTCCAAAAAAAGTCTGTAATATGACTGAAAATTTCTGAGAAAAAAAGAAAGATCTGAAACATGTCGGAAAAAAAGTCTGAAAAAAAATATCTGAAAAAGATCTGAAAAATGTCAGAAAAAAAAATATCTGAAAAAAAGATCTGAAAAATGTTTGAAAAAAAAGTCTGAAAAAATGTCCAAGAAAAGTCTGTAATATGTCTGAAAATTTCCGAGAAACAAAAGTCTGAAAAAAAAAGATCTGAAAAATGTCGGACAAAAAAAGTCTGAAAAAAAGATCTGAAAAAATGTCCAAAACAAAAAGTCCCAATTTATTTGCTTGGATAATCTAGAATTACAGTAAAACAATTTTTCAAAAAATATACATTTAGAAAAATAACGAAACACATGAGTAAAGGTCTAAGAATTGCAAGTAATATTAGAATGGTTCTAGAAAAAAATTAATTAATGATTTTCCCATTAATTTCTTTCTCTTTTCATCAAAGCTCCTTTACTGTGCTGTAAATTCATTTCAATAAGACATAAACCACTTCACTGCTTTGTATTTAAACAAGTTAAGGCCACTCAAACCCTGCAGAGCTGAATAGTGTAGTTACGTATGTTTGTGTCCTCACTCCGCAGCAAGGCGGGTATCTGTGAGATGTTTGAGGGCCACCAGGGGCCGGTGACAGGCATCAGCTGTCACAGCGCAGTGGGCACCGTCGACTTTTCCCACCTCTTCATCACATCCTCCTTCGACTGGACCGTCAAACTCTGGAGCACCAAGGTATGGTGTGTGTGAGTTTGTGGGTGGGTGTGTTTTTGTGTGTGTGCAAGAGAGGAAGAGAGAAATGGGATGTGTGGGGGGTTGATTGTGGACTCCAATAAGTTGCAGAGAGAGAGGGAAAATGTGAGAGAGTTGAGAGTGAGATTGAACTTGTGAGTGAGGGGAAAAGCTGAGTACTATAGGTGAGCTACTTGCTACTCTGTCTTTCACCTACGACTTGTCTGTCTCTGTGGCTGATATTGATACTTTGACAAGCTGCACTTGTCACTCAGTTTCCTCCCAGTTTATGCGCTGCCTTCAGTAAGAACAATGCTGTAGTTTTATAGATGGTTCTGAAACGGTGTACAGTCAATACTGCAGGAGAAGGCTGGATGTCTTCGTAACATCAGAGGATTGCAATAAGATATATTGCCATTTGTTACCTTTTTTCAACTGCAAATTATGCAGTTTGTCAACATCAGCTTTATCTAATAAGATACAGTTTTCTCTCTGATCATCTCAGAGTTTTCATTCACATATTTTGAGGTCAGAGGTCAAGGTCACCCCTCACCAGTTTCCTTACAGTTTCATATGATATGAGTATCTTCACTCTAGCTTTAAGACTGAGCCCACTTCAACCTCTGAAAGACAGAATAGTGACCGGGCCCGCCGGCGGGCCTTCGGGTTGTTAAGTGTTAATAGTTTATATAATAAAAGATCGATACTTGATGTCCGTGTATCGATACAATATTGCCACATAACATATTGCGATACTGTATCGATTTTTTTCCCCACCCTCAGTTGATTCTGCCTTCACAGTAAAAGTAGAAAATGTGTCACTTTTCCTTCAGGACAAATAATAATAATACTAATAATAACACAGATGAAGTGTAAATATGGTGTGAATAAGCATAAACAAATAGTTTGTCTTCTAGTATAGAAGAGGCGGCTGTGGCTCAGAGGTAGATTGGGTCGCCCATCAAATGTGTGTGAATGCTGACATGTAGTATTAAGCACTTTAAGTGGTCTGAAGACTAGAAAGGCGCTATATAAAAATGCAAATCCATTAGTATCGTAGTAGTAGTATTGTTAAAACAAATTGCACACAGAGCTCATGCAGAAATCTTTCACTGTGACACTGTTTTAACCCTAATAGTTAAATCAGATCAGCTTCTCTTATCGGCCGGTCTTCATCAGGTCTTAGATATTGTGCGCCTCAGCGAGTTAGATTCCCCGCGGTGCTCTCAGTGAGTCTAACACAGACACGCTCTAAAGGTGGGCGCTCCTCCTCTCGCTGGTATTTGAGTGACCTCGTCCACTCGGGGCATTTGTTCTCCTTTCAAACCGATGTGATGAATTCCATTTGGCAGCAGTTCAGTGGCAGTAAAAAGCAAACTGTCACTGTTTCTGTCAAAGTGAGTGTTGGAGAATAGAAAAGTTAGCTAATACATTCAAAGATACTTTTGTGCTGGTGGTGAGATGCAGAGGAGTGCACTCGGATACGTTTTAGATACTGCACAAGAGAAGAAACTCAGGATTATAAACTGAGGTGTCTCATTGTTAAATTCATGTAAATTCATGTAGATTAGAAATGAGGAAGAATTTGTAAGAATAAAGAAGAAAGGGGGATGTTGAAGAAGGTAGGATGTTAAGAATGAAGTCTGTCTTTGGTGGAAACAGTGGGCTACCTCCGGGGTCTGAGAAGTGAAGCCAATGCAGAAATGCTTTAAACTTGCATTCTTTCTAACAGCCAGCAGGGGGCGACTCCTCCGGTTGCAAAAAGAAGTCTGATTGTTTAGAAGTCTATGAGAAAATGACCCTACTTCTCACTTGATTTATTACCTCAGTAAACATTGTAAACATGAGTTTATAGTCTCAATCTCTAGTTTCAAGTCTCCTTCAATACAGCATGATGTTCATTTAGTAAATTATGGTCCCATTTAGAGTCAAATAGACAATAAAGCAGGGGATGTTTAGGGCGTGGCTACCTTGTGGTTGACATGTCGCTACCACGGCGTTGTCCGGTCTGGGAGTTGTCCGTGTTTTCATTTTACAACTTTGACCCTTTCACCGTGTGTTTTCATTTCATGACAGTTAATTGTAACATTTTGGTCGCCTAAAGATCTCCCATTCAGCGTTCGGTTGTACTTATATCCAGCCTCTCGTGTCACTTCTGGTTGCAAAAAGCCAAGATGACGACGGCCAAAATGCCAAACAGAGAGGAAAATGGATAGAAGAGTCAGCAGGAGAGAGTGAGGGGAAAAGGGCCAGGAGGCATTTTTAAAGACAAAAACAATGTTCATGGTTAATATCGGAGGTGATGCTAACGTTGAAGGACAGAGATCTCAACACGAGCAGGGCGTGAAACAGCAAACACAGGCATAAATCAAAGAGAGACCTATTCAATATGAGGGAAATACATAATGCATATTGCATAATACCTTCAGCTTTATGCAAGATCCAGTTACAGCTTTCATACTCGACTATGACAGGCAGTAAAGCACTCTGATGAGTTTTAGCTCATGTTTGCATGCAGCTAGCCCATAAGTCTTGTGCGAAGGGTCCCGTGACACATATTAAAACATTTCTGCGGATTTTCATCAGAAGAGTGTGTTATTTTTCAGGATTTGGGAATTCCCTTTCCTTTGAGGGGCACCGCAGGAATGCGTGTCTGTCTCTTATCCCACATAACCCATATTTGTGTGTGGGCAGACGGAATACCTGACTGTGTGTGTGTACATGTGTGTGTGTGTGTGTGTGTGTGTGTGCAAATATAGACACACCACACATGCCTCACATGCACCTTAAGCAAGCTGCCTTTGCTTACCTAAAATCCCCCCGAGGTTTGCCTTCAACCCAACTGTTGCAACACACACACACACACACACATGCATACTCGCAGTGAATTCTCTTCGCATTCACGTTTCCCCTCACAGTTCAGAGGGCCGTCGCACAGAAGTCTGCTGATGTTTTCACACACGGCGGTGCAAATATTGTGGTTAGTGAAAACATTCGGAGTCGGCCAGAGTGTGAAGACGTCGCAACAGCTGGGAGTGGGCTTATGATTGTGCATAACTTGAACCGTCTTGCTCTCTTGACCCTAAAACCAGCATCTACTAAGTGATTGGCTGGAGCATAATCATTCCACTTTTGCTCTCTTAAGAAGTTAATTAAAGGCCCACATCACAGTCGGTTCATGTGATTGTTAACCAGTGTCTGTGTGCTGAAAATGAAACTGTACTCTTGCTCTTTCAGTTCAGGATTTCTTTTGTCTTTTCTTTCTACACCGTTTTATGAAACGTTTTCTAATTTGAGGACACCTTCTCAGTCCCCTCAGTGTGTGTGTGGTTCTGAAATCTGGTGTGAAGCTATCAAGCCTAGTGTGATGTTTGTGATGCAGCCAGGATGGAAGCAGTGTAATTATACAACTCTGGCTGCTGCAGAGATGCGATGGTTTGGATCCCTTTGAAAGTCCAAGTGATGAAAGGTTTTCTGTAAGACTCGCAGGCTTGGTGACATTTTGAAAGTGTTGATTGTAGTCCTGAAAAGTTATTTATAGGTTGTGTAATTTATGTGGGATTTTATTAGTTTTTTTTTTTGGCAAGGTCAGAAGACGCATGCTGACGTAGATTTTAGCATCGGTATCTAAAGTAATAAATGCTTAACTTAACTTGCATCCATCCTTTTTCTAAACTTGGCACTGCACTGAGATGTTAACTATCAGTTTTCAGTGATGGTTTTCCAGTTCAAACGTGCTAGAAGCTCCACAGCCTCTCGGCACAGGAAAGATAATGACAACCGTTTACTTCACGCACGGCGCCACAAGGATTAAGCTTAATTTTAAGATTAGTTTTAAGACTTGTTGCCACAGATTATTTACCCAAATCACCTTCTTTAAGATGGCTAGATTATGGACAGTTTACAGTAAAATAGTAGTTTATACTTTGAATAATAGGACTTTATTCATCTCATCTCTAATGTGATGTTGTGCGTGGCCAAAAGGACATATTTAAGAACGACAGCTTGAAATTATATTAAGAGTACTGTTCATTTTGTCAGCTATTTTTTTATTTAGTCTTAGTCCTGTGTCAGATGTCCCTGTTAGTTTTTTATCATATTTATTTGTTTGTTATTGTTATATTTATCATACTCAACCTTGTCCTGTTTTAGTCTCTTTTTTTGGGCATTTTAGTCTTCAACAAAGAAAACCATAGATATTTAGTATAGTTTTAGTTAATGAAAACAATTTACGTTTTAGTCTTTTTTTAGTCATCAGATTATATTAATTTCAATCAATCTAGTCAAGCCAAAATATCACTTTATTCCTTTTTTCCCCAAGCTCAGTTGTTGTCATTGTTAACTTTAACTAAAGTAAGTAAGTTACTCTGAGTCCTCTTGACTGTGCTCATTGTATTCTGCTGGTGTAGTCCAGATATGGAGCACGCAGCACAGGAAATGGAACCTCTGCATTGAAAAAAAATCTATCTTTAATATTTTGTCTCCTCTTTTTATGTAAAATTAAAATTAAGAGAGATTTTGTTAAAGTTTTTATTTGTTAAACTACATTTTAGTCTCATCTGTTTTCATCAACAGTATTGCATATTGGCAGTGTTTAATGACGTTGGCGCCGTCTCGTCATTGTCTTGTATTAGTCATGCAAAAAAGTTTGTTGACGAACACAGTTTTAGTTAACAAAATTAACTGATTAAGAGGCATTATTTAGCGAGGAGGATTATCAAAATACAATGATGTTTTAAACACAATTTGGTAATGTGAACTACAAGAGCTAGAGGTTGAGTTAAAGAGTGTGGTTACAAAGTAAACTGGGGACAGACAGACTAAAACAAGAGCGAGAACATAAACAGGAATCGCTCAGCTGATCGAATGCTGAAACTGTGAGATGGAGAAAAGTGACCTCTGCTGTCACCCCGCCGGCTGGAAAACAGGTTCAATCGAGGCTTGAAATTGGCTCGGCTCTGTTTGTTTGTGTTTGTGTGTGTGTGTGTGTGTGAGAGTGAGAGTGTGCACACTGTTATCTGTCTGCAGGTCTCACAGCCTTTCAGAACGACTGTGGAGTGAGAGAGTAAAGGTGATGGAGAGAAAGAGAAGGAAAAAGAGGAGGAGGAGGAGGAAGGAGGAGGAGAGAGAGAAAGAGGGAGAGACTACATTCCTTCATTTGCTCTTCCAGCCAACCTGTCTCCTCTCTTCCACCCCTCCCACTCTACCTGTCAGGAATGCAGTTTGTGATTCTCTGGAATCCTAACAGCCATACACGCACATAAACACGCACATGCACGCACACCCACACACACCCACACACACACACACACACACGCACACACACACATAGGGCCACATTCCCACACTTATTTGATTTGATTTATCCTCCATCTTTAATTGTAGCAAAAGCAGTGGCCTTCAGCTATTGGCTGCGCTCAAAAGTCAATGCAGTTTGAGGTCAAAGGTCAAAGTTCAAAGTTCCAGGAAAAGAAAAAACACGAACACAATAACGGAGGGTTTTGGTGCAAAATCTTTATTTTTTACGATAATGTGCACACACTTTTAATACACTTGAAAAGTCCTTTACTCGCTACGTTTGCTCCCTAATGTCTGACCACAACCTGAATATTATAACCTACTTTAAGGATTTGTTGTCGTCCGGCTCTCCCTTTGAGAACATTTGGTCTCCCTAACTTCATAAACACATCGATGAACCGGCTGGATCGATATTATCCTCCGTCGTTAACTAATCACAGATATATCGGTATCGGTGCATAGTTTCGCCAATAAGCGACAAGAAACTAATAAAGTAATGTCAAACGTATGTTTGTAGACAATTTAGAAACACTGTCACCATTAAATAGTTTGTCCACCAGAGAGCACTGACAAGTTTGTTTTATTCTCAGTACATGTCTTAGACACAGTTCTTTAATAACCTTTCTTTATTGTTAAAAGATGATCATTATCAGCTTTTTTTTTTTTTTTACTCTCAAATATTGATATCGTTGAAGGCCTAAAAAATCCATTATCGCTCGGCTCTATACACACACACACACAAATACACACACACATCCTATCCTCCGTCCATTGTCCACCCCTTCTTTTCCTCCCATTTCCATCTCTTCCCATCCCTCTCTCTCAGACAGCTGTTGTGTTGAGGTTACAGTACACCTTGTGGAGGGGCCCTCCCTTTCATCTCTCCCAGCGGTTTTATGGTGCTGTGTGAATGTGCTAGGCTTTTTAATTAGGCTCTGCACCCAGACAGGCCCCAAGGCTGAGGCAGCGCCACTCTGTCTGAAGCTCACTCACTCCCTCTCTCCATTCCTTCTCTCTCTCTCTCTCTCCTCTCTCGTCTTTCTATCTTCACTCTGTCATCTTCTGCAATCCCTAACTCTCTCTCTTTTTCTCTCGACAGTGCTTTTTCACACCATACACACTTCCCTCAGATATCGTCTTTTTCTCTCTTTTCAGCACAACAAGCCTCTGTACTCGTTCGAGGACAACGCCGACTATGTCTATGACGTCATGTGGTCGCCTGTGCACCCTGCGATCTTCGCTGCCGTGGATGGCATGGGCCGCTTAGACCTGTGGAACCTCAACAACGACACTGAGGTGTGTGCGTGTGTGTGTGTGTGTGTGTGTGCGCTGCTGGGTGAATACAGGTCATTATGGGCGTGTTTTCTGTGTCATCTCTTTGTGCGTTGATGTGAGTGTGTGTGTGTGTGTTTGGTGTCCTCAGGGCCTGTTGCTGGGCCTCAGCCCGAACCGCACAACCAAACACCCAAGCCTTTCCCCTCCCATCAACCCCCCACCACCACCACCACCACCACCAACCCCTCCACATCCCTCCCTACACACACACGATTCAAGATTCCCCAGTGGGCGTTTCCCACAGCCCTCGCTTTAAATCAAACTGGATGACAGCTCCCACCCAGACGTCCCGCTAACATTCCTGCAACCTCTATCCAACGTTCAGGCAACCTCAGGACCCCACCACCTCATCTCATCTGCCTCCCACACTCAGTTCCATCAGTAAAGTATACAGATGTGCTGGAGACCACGAGCAGAGAGCCCCAGCCCTCAGTCCGCTGTCCCATGGTGGAGATGGAAATCATAAAAAGAGAAAGTTCAGTCTTCGGGGTTGAGTTTCTCATCGCTGCGGGGCAAGATTTATTTTCAGAAGAGAGCATTTGAGGCCATTGAAGGACACATCATGTTATTATTCAGTTTAATTATATACAACACGAAATATAACACACTATATAGTATAAAATAAATGAACAGTTGCAATTTCAGATGAATGATCTTATGATCTTATTTCTCAAAATGCTGAACTATCCCTCAAAGGAAGAAAAAGTTGCATCATAGTGAAAAGATATCTTCAGCCATGAGTCTAAAAAACAGACTTTTTTGCAACTCTTGATATGAGAGTGGGTACCAAACCTTTGATCACTCAGGTAAAAATAGGGATAAAAGGATCCTCCGTTCTCCTTTGCTCTTGGTTTCCATGGAGACAACACCCACAATGCCTTCAACCTTAATACAAGTCTGCATCTCTACAGATGCTCCCCTCCCTCTCTCATAACGCCCTTTCACTCTTCTTCTTCTCATTTTCTTGCAGCCCCTTCGTACCGTCCACATATAAAATTCCCATCTCCCAGGATTTCATGTTACATCTCAGTTTCATGTGTCTCATCCTAATCTCTCTCCTCTCCTCTTGTTTTAACCCCGACACTCTCCTCCACTGATCCCATCACTAGTGTTGGGTCTTCCCTCTGCAACACAGATGACAATTTTCCCATGGTTCCCTCAACAGCAGCCTTTTCACATACAGAGGAAGAGTTCATTATCGACGGCCTAACTGGGCTAACAATGTGCTTTATGAGAAACATTTGCTCACACACACACACACACAGACGGATGTACCAAACACATGCACACACATTCACTCATACACAGTCGGCCTAATAGCAACAGACGTCCATTGTTGCCATCATATTAAAAACACACATAACGACACTAACGGAGCAGTGCGGCGCGCCTGGTTCTCATTTCCAGCACACGCACACAGACATATACAGCCAATTTAAAGCGCTCAGTTCAGATCCACTCGGGCGGAGCGGTGGAAGCTAGCAGGCTAATGGCAGTCAGTCTGTGGTTAGCGCTGCTTTAAATACGCAGAAGCTCGGTGTGTGAGGCGACATGATGCCAAGGCCTCTGTCTCCACTGGTGACATGTGTCAGACTCCCATGCCACATGTCAGGAACAGTTTATGGAAACGCTGCATATGGTTTTAGGTTTTTAAAAGGTGCAACATGAGCACTGCTGTTTACTAAAAAGAGCAACAGCTTACCCACAACAGCAAACATGAGTGCAATTATTATACAGTAAATAGCACCGTGTGTGTCCATATTTGACTAAGAAGTTGTAGATTTTACAGCTATGTCTGTCTAACGTCTTGAGTATTTGGGTAAAGTTGTGCTTCCAATGTAGTAAACTTGATCTGTAAATTAGACTATAATGGCATAATGCTCCCATTTCCCTAATTGCTTAAACTGCAATTAGGGTCATTAAATAAAAGAAAATAGATAAGGAACCAAGGAACATGGTGTGAATGTGAATCTTTATTTTAGTGGATTTTGTTTGGAAATGGAAGGAATTTAGTTTATAGAATTGTTTTTATTATTATTTATTTTTTTTTTTTTAGATGGAAATGGTTCCTAACTAACAAACAAACTCACTCACATTCAGCCGGCTATATTTATCAACATAGAAAATAGGAAATGTCAAACAAACTCAAACAGCAGCTGTTACCAAGAAAATAAAACCGTTTTAACACCAGTCGCCTACAGGCGGCCGGCTGTTGTTGTTTACAGACGTACAGTACGAACTGAGAGACATGCGGACGGACAGATGGACAAACTGAAGACATAATGCCTCTGGCCTTTTCTGACATACTATACTACGATTTTTTTCGTTATACTATATGATGACTTTTTTCGACATGCTGGAGTATGACTTTTAAGAATTTTTTTCTACATACTTTAAGATGACTTTTTTGACAAATACTATGATATATTTTTACTTTTCGACATACTATAATATGACCTTTATAAAAATTTGTTTGACATACTAAACTATGACTTTTTAAGGACTTCAATACATTTTTCGATATAATGTAACTTTTCGACATACTATACTGACTTTTTTTCAACATACTAAACAATGACTTATTTATCACAATTTACGACATACTATACTATGACTTTTTTAACTTATTCAACATACTGTACTATGACTTTTTATGACTTTTATCGACATAGTATATTGTGACTTTTTCTTTAATTTTTCGACATACTATACTATGACTTTTTTTTTTTTTTACTTTTTTCAACATACTTTATTGTGAATTCCTTAAATTTTTTGAACATACTATTTTATGTTTATACTTTTTTGATATACTATACTATGACTTTTTTCGAAATACCAAACTACGACTTTTTTAAAACTTTTTTAAAATTTTTTCTACTGTTTTCAACATACTATACTATGACTTCTTTCGACATATTAGACATTCACTTTTTTGACATCCTATAATATGACTTATGACTAGTATGATTTTTTTCTAAACATACTATACCATGATGTTTTTTTTACTTTTTTCGGCATACTATACTTTTGTCTTTTATGACTTTTTTGACATAGAATATTGTGACCTTTTCTTAAATTTTTTCATCAACTATGTTATGACTTTTTTTGACATACTATACTATGACTTTTTTTTAAATTAATATACTATGACTTTTTTTTAAATTAATATACTATGACTTTTTTGACATACTACACTATTACTTATTTTGAGATACTACACTGTGACTTTTTCAATTTCTTTTCGATATACTATACTATAACCTTTTTTCGAAATTCAATACTAACGCTGTTTTTTACCGAAATTTTCGTGACATACTGTACTTTGACTTTTTTTATGGCTTATTAAGGCTCATGCTCTGCTGCGATGTTTCAGTCTTTCTCCTGTAAGTTGTTAGAGAAAAGTTTGCTTCAGCAGGAGGTTTGTTCCTTCTGCACTGTTGTGAGCTGGGATGAATGACTGTATAATGCATGAAGATTTTGTCTGCTGCTTATGTCTGTATGTTGTCATGTTTCTATCTATGTTGCTTTCTGCATGTTGCCATGTATATATCTGTATGTTTCTGTGTATTGGCAGTGAAAACAAATATCCCTGTGGAACAAATAAATATTTGTTTTGTTTTGTTTTTATGATATTATACTATGACTTTTTATGACTTAATCACTTTTTTTCATAACACCATACTGTGACTTACTTTCGCCTTTTTTCAACACTGTACTGTGACTTTTTTTCCCACTTTTTCGGCATACTATACTATGACTTTTTTTTTCATAGTATAGTATAACTTTTATTTGACATTCTATACTATGACTTATTTTATTTGTTCGACATACTATGACATTTTTTTTTTTACCTAATATACTATGGCTTTTTTTCTCGACATACTACACTATGATTTTTTTTTATTTAATTTTTGACATTCAATTCTACTACTTTTTCATTATTTTTTTTACATATTATACTATGACTGCTTTTATTTTTTTTGGCATACCATACTATAACTTTTTTATTTTTTTGAACATTTTATGCTATGACTATTTTCAACATACTATACTAGCTTTTATTTTTTCGACATACTGTACTATGACTTTTTTAGTTTGTTTTTTTTCAACATAAAAAAGTCATAGTATAGAATGTCGACAACATTTTTAAAAAGTCATAGTATATTATGTCAAAAGATGTAAAAAACCCCCCCAAAAAAACGTCATAGTATATTATGTCAAAATCTTTTTAAAAAAATGTCATGATGACAAAAATAAAAACTCATATTAAAAATAAAAGGGGTCACAGAGTAGTATGTCCAAAAATAAGAAAAAGACATAGTATAGTATGTCAAAAAATTTAATGAAAAAAGTAATAATATAGTATGTCGAAACATTTCATTAAAATATGTCATAGTATAGCATGTCGAAAAAGTTCATGAAAAAAAGTCATAGTATAGCATGTCGAAAAATGTAACGGGAAAAAAAATGGTGTAGTATGTCAAAACTTCTCATGAAATAAAAAGTAACAGTATAGTATGTCAAAAAATATCATGAAAAACGTCATAGTATAGTATGTCGAAAAAGTTAATGAAAAAAAGTCACAGTATAGTATGTCGAAATTTTTTTTAGAAAAAAAGTCATAGTATAGTATGTCGAAAAAGTTCATGAAAAGAAGTCATAGTATGTCAAAGATAAATGATAAAGTCATAGTATAGTATGGAATATCGAAAAAAAATTAAAACATTTTATAGTATAGTATGTCAAAACGTTTTTTAAAGTCATAGTATAATATGTTGAAAAAATAAAATAAAGTCCTTGTATAGTATGTCGTAAAAGTCATTATATATTTCGAAAAAAAATTAAAAGTCATAATATAGTATGTCGAGAAAAATAAGCTGGGATGAATGAATGCATACATGACGTTTTTGTGTACTGTTTATATCTGTATGTTGCCATGTGTACATCTATATGTTGCTATCTGCATATTGCTATGTATATATCTTTATGTTCATGTTTACTGGCTGTAAAACAAATTTCCCTCAGGGACAAATAAATCTACTATAATATGATTTATTTTTATGGCATACTCTACTATGACATTTTTATGCCGCTGTACCTGCGACAACCACGGCCGAAGCTGTCATGTTTTCAGGTTTTTCGTCCGTCTGTCTGTACGTAAGTCAAGGTCACTGTGACCTCACGTCCATCCCATTCTTGAGAATGTGAATTATGACAATCTCACACAAATGTCTAACAGGATAAAATGATGAAGTGATGACATTTTGGACAGACATGAATGTAAACTGCACCCTGACTGGTTGAGAAGCTTACAATATTGTTAAAAAAAAAAAAAAAAAATTTCATTTCTTTAATTTGTTGTTCACCAGGTACCAACTGCCAGTGTGACCATTGAGGGCGCTTCGGCCCTGAACAGGGTCCGCTGGTCATCAGGGGGGAAGGAGGTGGCTGTGGGAGACTCAGAAGGCCGAGTCTGGATCTACGATACTGGAGAGGTATAGATAATAATCAATTTAATTTACTGTAAAGCAGAAACATACTGCATGTTTGTGAGCAGAATCTTTTTTGGCAACCAGAAATACAGGCAGAGTGAGTGCTCCTCTTTTACAGAACCATATCTGTGACACTTCAAATAGGGTTGTACTAAGGTGTTTCTCATGCAGTATAATGTTAAAGCAACTGCAAGGAACTTTCAATTTGTGTCTATTTTGGCCTCTTTCCCTGTGGACAAAAGCGGTAGTGTTTTCCATGAGCACCACCTCCCCATGTCGTAAAGATCTTGATCTTGCTAGTGCGTCACATGCATTTGTTTTGGAAGCGATTGAAAGACAGACTTGTCATAAATAGGTTTACTCACTTCAGTGGTCTAGGCTTTCAACTTTATACAAACTAAACCACTGTCGATTGCCTGGTGCATGTTGGTCATCATGCTCATAATCACAGAAATCTTTGTGGTGCTTACTTGACAAATGCAGCTGATGTTAGCTAAAGTCAATTAACGTTAGCCAAAAATTTAGCAAGCTTTGTTTTAGCCACCAATGTAAATTCATACATGTAAAACAACATCTCACAATCAGTGTTTCTGTACATTTTGCAGGGGCGACCCGCAAAATATGACAGCTACCGTAGCTTGGAAAATAGCGATATGGGGCACTGAATTTGAATTTATTGTTTTTTGGACCACAACTGAGACAAGAATTAGCTCGCTAGCGCACCCCCACGGTCCCTTCCTCACTCCCCACTGCTAGGAGAGTACCTCGCCGGGAAGAAAGCAGTCGGCAGCTCCAAAGACGGGCCTTCAGTTAGCAGCTGTAGCAAATCAAATTCAGCCAGCGCAAACCACAGCACCGGGGGTCACAGCAGGCTGGCGGTCTAACCCGTGTAACGTAACGACAGCAACAGAGAGTTAATCTCGCTAAAGAAAGGTCTGGCTCCACACATTTTCATTCTGGTATAGGTGAAAACCTTTTCTTTCTTTAAACCAATCCCTATCGTCTTTGGTGTCGCTAAGCACAAGATGCGGTGACGGTCCCCTGGCAAAAGGAGGAGAATACCGTGTGAGTCTACATCCGGTGTGTCAGACTAGGGTGGTCCAGTATCAGAAAACTTTCTGTTGCTGCAGTTACACAGGGAAGACCTGACACTGCCGCTGGCCCCCAGCCCACCGTGACCGCCTTCACTACAACAAAACCCTTTACCCCCACCCAGCTGCTGAAAAGAAATCCTACAGGAAATACTGGCAATGTATTTTATAAATAAAATAGACATATTACATACCAGTCTAGGAGGAAGAGAGCCAATTCAGGATTGGTTTTGAATCCTTTCAAATCCCACAATTCTCTCCATCTGTTGAATGACCGACCAAGGTTGACTGTTGTTTTCACCCGTGCTCACTGTACCCTGTAGCTTTTTTTTTTGTTCTTCGGTCAATTTTTTTTTATTTTTCTCTGCCCCAGTATCAGCCATAACCACAAAATATAACATAGAAAATAAATTATCTAAAGAAAGATCTCCTCTTGCTTCCTTTTAACTAGCTAACATACTACTCGCTCCTTGACAGGCATTAAGAACAACTATAGAAATATTGTCTGTTGCCTATTGTCTCGCTGATGGTCTTGTTTGCTTATGTAGGTCATATAGAGACATCAATATTACACTGAGACAGTTAAAGACTCCTTATAATAACTTAAATATTTTGACAGCCTGCCCTGGTAAAAATTAATCTGCTGAGTACATTGTTGTTGCATTCACTCTGAGTGCTACGATGCATGGAGCTGGTGGTTTTCGCGGGTTTAGTTTTCAAACAATCAAAGATTTAATTACACCCTACTGTAGGTGCCAAACGCATGAGTGAACTACAATGACCAAAATTTATTGCACCATTGCAATTAAGTTGTGCTACAGTAGATTGAGAGATTTGAGTGCCTGTGGTCTTGCTAAATGAAACATTAAACGTTACAACTCATCAGTGATACCTCCGTCTCTCTCGATTCCACCAAAATAAGTAATGTGGTCAGAACAACTGCTACAAATAGTGAAATTGTGCATGTCATTTTAACTGAATCATGATTTTACAAATATATACTAGCATTTTGCTGAGTTTTTCGAGTACATAACGCTATAGTCTTGTTGTGTTTCATGTATATTTGGTCCGCTGACTTTGGTGAAAGACATGTACTAGAAGAGTAGAAATAAGTGCATTTTTTTTTTCACAGTAAAACCTCCACACGCACCACAACCGATCATTTTAGGTCTTTTAGCTCTGTATGTTTACCCAACTGTCAGAATTGCCATGAATGTATGTGTTTGATTTTCTTTCCCTCCCTCTTTCGTGTCCCTGTAAAATGGCCTCCACATGACTTTGCCATCACCACAAAGCGGCCAACCACCCTGCCTGTGCCTGAATGTTCTCTCATGTTTGGAGGCCTCTGGTTAGGATCCCCATGTGAGGGCGCGTTAGCCTAGCCGCTGGGCTAATTTTAGCATCTTTTTGTTGTGCGGTATGTTGGAGAGAGAGGCTCGGCTGAGTTAATGGTAACGAAGAGTCATCAATAAAAGTGAGCCGGGTTGAAAGGTTTTATGATTCTAAAGAGGAGTGTGTATGCGGTGGTGGTGATGGTGGTGATGGTGGGGGTATTTATTTCACTAGAAACTCCCCCCATATAGCTCAAACTAAGAACAGCATGTGAAAAAAGAGATGCCAGCATGAGACCAACAGGAACCCTTCAGATGGTTCCAGGAAAACACTTTAGTTTCAGTATTATTTTACTCTGTACATTGTAGTTTTAGGTCATGTATCAGCAGGGATTTTTTTGTTTTGATTAGTCCTCTACTGGTGTTTTCTCTGTACGGAAAATGTCCAAATTATAAAACAAAAGTCTTTCAGATGGCTGCCATGCTGCTCCATGATATGGAAATGTTTTGGACCTGCTGCTTTTTAAAGTCTGACAACACTAAATCCCACAGTGTTTCTTTGACACTTGAGCTTCTTAGAGTCTGTTAAAACGCTGCTAATGCTGAAGTCACTCAGGCACCATATACATGATGTTCTGGCGGAGCCCCCCGCTGTGGCCAGCCTCGCTCTGTGGGGGGTTATGGGGGGTTCAAAATGGCTGCCTCCCTCCTCCTGGTTCCTGTTTAATTACAGCCTGGCCATGCAAAGCGGTTACAGACAGCTTGGGTGGCAGCCGCAGCTTTTGTCCCACTCATTCTGACTCCCACAGTGTACGACAGCTAAACGCTTAAAGAACATCGAGTTTGACATCCGGTATTAGCTCCTATGGTCAGTGCAGCTCATGCTAGCAGCAGACTGAAATATATAGACAACAATGACTTTGATGATCCTCTGAGTCAATTTAAGGAGACAGCATATGATTGAGAGCCGCACAGGAAGTAGTAGGATTTGTGATCGGTCCCACAATGGTGTTTAACATTAAATTACTTGAGCAACAAGACTTGATAGATTTTTCCTGAAACCTCCTTTTCTCCTCAACCATACAGCGTTTATTTCCATCTCACTTTCACATTAAAACACAGAGTTGTCCACGGAAACCTCTAACATTGGCTAACAGCACGAGCATTGAGGACAGAACGTAATCCCTGCGACACTCGCGAGATGACACTAGTTTCCATGCAACCAACTTGCCATTCCTAACCTGAGAGATGCTACATCACACCATCAGACATGGCCCTCTGCGGGGGTTTCGTGCGGCAGGTTTTGAGAGCTTTTGAGTGAAACGAAAGCTGGGGGGGGTCGGAGATTCACATACGTATACAGTAGCTAAAGTTGGTCTGGAATCGGCCTTATTTTTGTTGTTTTCTTTCCCATCATCGTCCCCTGTGGCATCATTAATAAATAAATGTGTTCCTGCATCCTCAGAGATGATTCTTTCGTATCATAATAAGCCATGACAGTAGGATTGTCATGTTTGCTGTGTTTCTTTGATGTTTCCTACAGCTGACAGTGACTCACCCTGATGACTGGGGGCGCTTCGCTCGTACGCTGATGGAGATTCGCGCTAACCGGGCGGACGGCGAGGAGGAGGGGCCTATGGAGCTGGCTTCGTAGAACAGGACTCCAAACCAAAGAGGAGGGAATCAGAGACCAGTGGGGTGTACTACGAAGCGAGATTAATGGGTTAACGAGGTATGTTGAGCCCAAAGTCAGAGTTTTCAATGTCAGGAAGGTGGCTCTCTTTTAACCTGGCTAGATCGCCATGGTAACTTATACTGCACACCAAACCTGCTCTGGAGGAGGTTATGTTTAGAGTTTCAAATTGAAATCTGCTATAAAAAAGCGACACCCTTTCACCAATCAACTCCTTTGGAAATGGCGTCACCATTCTTGCAAAATGGAGGGAGTGTTTAGAGCTTGAATAGATCTGCTGGCTTTTCCTGATGATATTCTCTATGACTGATATAGATTCTCAGCTGAGGGAATACGATATATATGCAAACTTACTATGTAATGGCACGTTTCCACCAAGCAGTTCAGTTCAGTTCAGTTCGTTACACATGTTGTTTAGTTAACGGTTATTTTTTGCATTTCCATTAGCAAAAGCTGTGGATGGTACCAATGACTCCATTCTTGGTAACACCTCAGTCAAGGTTCCAAATGAGCTGACTCGATACTAGAAAGTGGAGTTAAAACACTGCAGACCACTGACTGGTCAGAGAGAATCGTCACTAGCGCAACACAGGACATCCTGCACAAACCCGTTATTTTTAAATAGCGGGTTGGCGGTACCATGCAGTAAAAACACTGTTTTAGTTATCCACTGAACAAAACCGTACATGCATTCAGTTGGCGATGCAAAACATCTGGGCAGGAATACTGTATACTTCATATACAGGTTGTTCTTGCTCTCGTTGCACCACTAAATATGTTTGTAGCGTTCTCTGGTTATTGGCCAACACTGGCTATAAAAGAAGCCTTCTATAAAATCCCAGGTAGCAAACATTAATAGTTCACTGTATTATTAATCAGCATGACGTTTACTTGCATATGCAGTATAATTTTTTCATAGGATTCCCTATGGTCATAAGTGTAGTAGATTGCACCCAAATACCATCACTGGAGCCTTAGGCGAACATGAGGGGGATTTTGTTGATAGAAACCGCATCCGTTGTGTAGTCTGGTGGAGCTAACCCGCTCCAGTCTTCCTCCTCTCATTTATTTTTTTGCTTCAGGTAATATCAACACTTTAAATTTTACACAGCATATCATCCATTGACTAAAAGAATGATGGAGACACAGCATCTACATACCATTTTGGATTATATTTTTATGCTTGGTTCTGATTTGCTGCAAAGTTCATTTACATTGCTATCAATCATAACGTCCAGTTCCTCTTGACTGAAGTAGGCGGCACACGATTGGTCCATTTTGTGCAGAAGACTCTAACAGCCGGGACACACTGGACGTGTGATGGAGCCGTGCAAGTCACTGCATTTTCCACAACACTGTCCTGCAAATATTTCAAAATAAAAGCCTTGTGTTAACAAATGAAGGGATTTTGTCCAGAGAAAAAAATTCAAGAGGGCTTTTATTTTGAAATAGAAACAGGAAGTGTTGAGTTAAAAATAAATATTAACTTGTTTCATGTCTGTGACTTTGAAGCTGTAGTAATGCCACTGGTATGATGTCAATATAAGGTCAAATGATCATTTCACTCTATCTTTCACTCTAACCACGCGCTGCTTACGCGTCCCGTGTGTCCCGGCTGTAATGACGCACCAAACGCCCCCTTTTAATGGGAATACATACAGAGCCTAAGACAGTTGATAACCACCGTCGTGATACCGACTATCTCTGATTTTGTCGAGCCAGCCAACGCAAAGAAAGCCCTGCTATGTCGAACTTGCTTCGTAGTACACCCATCTGGTGTGGTTTTATCGGTGTCACTGTAGCATGTGCGTCTCAATCAGACCCGTTTTGTTTCTTCACCTTTATGTACATGATCCTGTCTGGTCCAAACAAGGCCACGATTTTAATGTATTATTTAATTTCATGTAAATGCAAACTGTCTGTTAATGGTCAAACTGTTCACCTCTACTGATTTGTCCGCCCTTATTTTTTTTCTTTTAAAAGGTGATTTGTTGCTTGCACCCCGTGAGCCTACAGTATATACAAAGTGGAAGTCTTATAGCCTTATGAAGATATATGTACTGTGAAGATGCTTTGCACTACTGTAAAAATAAAGCAGGGTCCATAGACTAGTCATGTATTGTTTACAAAATGTCATGTTCACTTTATGTTGTGCTTCTTTTCTCTGTATAATGCCTGCATGCGACACATTCCTGAAATATTCCAGATGCGTAATCATGGGAGTTATTATGGTGACGTTTCCACACGTGGGGCTTTGTGGCTGCTTTATGTCAGTGTTTCAGGGTGACAGAAACGTGTGGTATTGGCACTTTGTCTTTTGTTCTGAACGAGAACTGTATATCCTTTAATGAACTGTTGATTATCGAGAGGTATATTGTAACGCGGAGTGCTGGCTGTTAACCTTGCTATGTTAATTATTAAAGCATAGCTGACGAACTGTTGTTTTGATTTTTTTCCTTGCGACGTTCAACTGGGAATTAAAAATGAAAACTCCAACATACATTCAGTTTACTAATATAAGTTTCTCTTTACTCTCGGTACACATGTTGCTGCCATACGCACAGTAAGGCACGGTTATTAGACACCACATGTAACTCCTACATTCTCTGTCCTGTACAAATTTAAATACTCAGCCGTGACACACTGCAGAACTGCAGTCGGTGCCAGCTGTCTCTCAAATATTTACACATCTGCATACATTTAAAACCTGAAACCAAACATCTTACAGTAAACATTGTGTACATTCAGTACTTTTTTGGTCGTATTTTTGTGGATGCATTTGATCAAATGAGCACACAATTGAAAGAGTAATGAAGAGATATGAAAATATGTCTCTGAAGTGCTACATTTATGATCATCTTTGTTTTTAGCCGGCTAAATGACCATGTGAGGAATGTGCTTTTGGTTATAAAGCAACAATAGGAAGACACTGGAAAAAAGCTGAAACTGTATGTAGTGTTCAGTAGTGTATTACAACAAAAGTAAGCAGTGAGGTGTGTTTAAACTTCTGCTGCCTGTGTGCATATACTGAACCAGCTGAACTGTATGAAAAATAAAACCACATTATAATACAACTCCATACAATGTCAATCAAAAGGTAAAACAAATACTGCACGAGTCCTACAAAGTACCCGTGCTAATCGGCTCACTAATCCATATGGTTGCATATGGACTACCATATAAAGTACTGTACATGATATCTTAAGAAGAAAACGTATAAATAACTTTAAATAAGTAATTGAATATACTACAATGACTTGGTGGAAAACATTCAAGCCCCCTGTTTCACTTACCCCCCTACTGTGGAGGTTCAGGGGGCGCTCGCATCGGAGGGAGTCGCTGCTGCCGTCGCCACCGTGTAGCGTGGGAGATGGAGCCCGAACTTGCTCTCGATGCCAGCGAACGTGGCCACGGCCAACCTGAAGCCTCCGATGTGGTCGGGGTTGGGCGCCGGCAGGCTGATCCGAGACTTGGGGGTGGGCTCTGAGCCAGACGGCTTTCTGTGGTGAGGAGAGAGAGAGAGAGAGACGGGAGGAGGAAGAAGCCAGAGGCACAGTGACAGAGAGTTGAGTAAAGTGAGGAGTGGTAGAGTTGAAGGAGAAACTGTTGAACAACATAAACACAATGCAAGATGTTATTTTAACCAAGTAGGGGAGAAAGTGAGCGTGCACAAACAGGAGTTTCATAATTATCATTATTAAATCTTGAATTAATATCATATTCAGTACCGTTCACCACTGAAATAAACACCTTTATAGAAAATCAAAAGTGGAAAGGCAGAACAAATCAAATCCCTCGTGGATTTCCCGTCGAGCTTTGTGATTGGCTGCCAACAAGGACAGCAAAGCAGAGATCAACTCATCCAAAACCGCACCAAATTTACACTGGATCTGCACTTGATTTTGTTTTCACTGTGAGTCTTTGGTTGAGAGGGAGCGACATGTAAAAAGTCATGAGCCATCCGGTGACATACACGCATGTGCAACACAGCTGTCCATTAAAAGAAGCACTTTCTTAGTCACTTTGAGAGGTTCACCACCTCTCTTCCCCACTGGACCTTTTTAAACTTTCGGAAAATGAGTGAATTATTCCGGAGTGACCTATTTTGAGGAGGAATATGAGCTCGTTTTAATCCCAGAAGTGGGGAAAGTACATGTGCAAGTCAAATGGGTGCTGCCTGCCTGCCCTGATCACTGTGCAGGCAAAACTCTCGAGTTTGAGAAAATTGTCACATCCAGAGCTCTGAGTGAGAGCTTCAGCCTGGGAGCTAATGTGCACGGAAATAATTTTTGGTCTTGTGGCATTTTTTTTTCTCTCTGGTAGAGGAGGGAGGACGCGCACCGAGAGCAGCTACTGTACGTTGAAATTAACCCTATTGTTCTGGAAGCAGATGGTTTGATAAGGGGATGAACTAGCTGTAATATTCTGTCTTCAAAAAAAACAAAGGTGAGAAGAAATAGCTGTGTTTTATATTGTTTCACTGGTGGATAAGGGGAAGGGTTGGTTGAGAGTTTTGTAATGACAGCAACGACAAAGTAAAACAGGAAACTATGTTTGGTGGAGGGTTAGTAATAGAGAATGAGACTTACTGTCCTCCAAAGTCAACATAGAACCAGCGCTGCAGGAGTTCATAGGTCACCAAGGTCACTCCAAACTGAGGCGAGGATCTGAACACACGAGCTGCAGGAAAGGGTAGAAATTAGTTTATTTAAAAATTGACATGGACTAGTGCAGTGCCCGTTTGGAGCAGGCCGATTGCTTGGCCCCCGGAAGTGCTGCTTGCAGCGTTGTCGATACCCACTTATCATTCGTCGACTCCAGGGAACTGAGGAAGAGTTTGGTTGTAACGTTAGTATATCCAGCAGTAAAGCGTTCAGGAGGTATGACATTTTTTGTAATATAAGCCCACGGCATTTGAGCTAAATTTGAAGGCCAGCTATAGCAAAACTGTATGGAACAGCAAAAAAATATTTATTTTTCTGGGACTTGTGGTTCAAAAGTTACAGGCCAAAACATAAAGTTTGTTATAGCGCCACAATCCGACCAAATTGCACCAACTACGACACCGCACTTCCTTGGCTCCCCAGTAATACACCCACCAAATGTGAAGTAGATCGGATGAAAGGTTGTGAAGATATGCGAAGGACATACCCACACACATACAGACCAAGAGTCCTTGATTTATAGTTAGATGCTAATTTACACAGGTGTATAATCAAGGTTTGGATTCAGAAGTGAGGGGAACAAGATGAAGTCAGCCTCTAAAAAATAATAATAAATGCTATTTCTGTATATTTACATAAATCTAGCAAATATTGAATAATGATTCTAATTCTAATAATTGTGAGGAAAAACTGGCACGGCCATTTTCAACGGGGTCCCTTGACCTCTGACCTCAAGATATGTGAATGAAAATGGGTTCTATGGGTACCCACGAGTCTCCCCTTTACAGACATGCCCACTTTATGATAATCACATGCAGTTTGGGGCAAGTCATAGTCAAGTCAGCACACTGACACACTGACAGCTGTTGTTGCCTGTTGGGCTTGAGTTTGCTATGTTATGATCTGAGCATATTTTGTATGCTTTTGTGTTGTTAATTGATTTCCAATATTTCCCATGTTGATAAGAGTATTAACAACATCTAATTATGTTGGCCTTAGCAAACTTTACCTTCAGCTCCTTTCCAGAAAGCCCGGGGTCCCTCCTCCCTGAGAATCTTCCAAAAACAGTCCACCAGGCCGCTGTAGGTGGTCTGACCGGCACGTGCCGCCACCTGTAGCCTGGTCTTGATCACATCAGCCGGGGTCACCAGAGAGGCTGCTGGCATGCCTGGGGACGAGAAGAGCTGTTTAGTCGAGTGACACTTTTCTTTTTTTAAACAGTGGGATGTGTTTGATTCTAAATAGAGCTGGAATTTTAAATCAGCCCCAAACAAATGAGATGATTTGTAGATAGAAAGCAGCCATCAGCGGTGGAATGAAATCTTGCATATCATCGTAACTGCATCTGATAGAGTGGTCTCAGCACTCTTTGTTCCCTCTTTTAAAACATGTCGTCCTGGATCTTGACCATCTTGCAGCAAGTCTGCCGCATACATACACTATACATAAGTAGGGGCCAGTTCCTATCACTTCACCATCAACCAATCCATACCACCAGCGAAGCCATTATTTAATCTCTACCTTTTTTCTTCCTTTCCTCCCTCTCCCACTTTTCTTACAGCCGTTTGAACGGGGCCAGACAATGGATGGTAATGAGAGCAATGCACACTGTGCCCCGTGTGCCGGTGAAAGTGACTGGTTGACTGAAGGGAGTGACTGCAAAGCCCCCACTCCAGCCACTTCAGCCATGAATGGGCTCAATCATTGATGGCTCAGTCATTACCATCAACTGCCCTCTTGACGATTTATTCTGACTTCTTGGTTTTTGTAACGGCCAAACGAGCTATTCAGCAAGCCTAATCAACTCAGCATTAGGTAGCGGACTGGCACCCGGCGGAGACTGACCACCTGCACTGAACTGAGGAGAGGAGAGGAGGAGAGGAGGAGAGGAGGAGAGGAAGCTTCCTGTGGTTTTTTGAGGAGGTGTGGTGGAAAATAGTTAATGGAGACAAAAGAAAGTTTAGGAACAAGGGATCCGACTTCTAGCTGATGTAGAAACTCTGATCCTCCAAAAGCAAATATTTAAAAAATAGAAGATTTGAATTGCAGAATAATGGCACAGTAATATATCACATAATACCAATTATGCAGTCTTTTTAATGTGGTGAAAGGACATTGTGTTAGCCTTAAAGGTGGGCTGAAACTATTATTGTCATTAACAATGAATCATATTCTTTTCTTAATAAATGGATTGTTTTGTGGATATTTATATAACTCAATTTCAGAAATAACAAATTTGCTCAACAATCTGTACAGCATATAACACCCTCTGTTCTTAGACCCTCGATTCAGTGAAGGAAAAACTCACGAAATACGGGAAGAAATGTCAGGAAGAATCAAAGACTGTATATAAGAAGTGGACGTAGTCACCGTGATGTCACCCAGTGGTTTGTGGACTGACATTTTGAAGCCTCGAGTTCGGCATTTTAGCCGTCGCCATCTTGGTTTCTTGCAACCAGAAGTTACACGAGAGGGTGGAGCTAAGTACAGCCGAACGCTAAATAAGACATTTTCAGGCGACCAACTTCCACAAACTGAAAACACTGACAACTCCCAGACCGGACAACACCGTGGTAGTGACCTGTCAATCACAAGGTAGCCACGCCCTAAAGCATACCCTTTTTTATGGTCTATTTGACTCTAAATGGGACCAAAATGTACTAAATAAACATCATGTTGCATTGAAGAAGACACTTCAACATTAGCTTCATAGACTGAAAATAACAAGCTAGCATTCTTCTTCATTATCGCCTTTGTCGGTGCATTGCGGCTTTTCTTGACGCGTTACTGTCGCCGGAACAGCTTGAAAGTAATGGCAGGATGTGAATCTCACCGCCGTCATGCTTGTGCAAGCATATGTGTTCTTGTGTACACAAACAAAGCGGAGACCCGTTCGTAAAAAGGTTGCTCCATTGTGAGACTATAAAACTCCACAGGGGACCTTTAACACCGATATAAAACAGAGAAAAGCAGAAAACACTTAAAACGGCGGAATCAGCGAATGAGACATTGTTGCTGGAAATGTGACTCGAACAATTAAGCGATTATCAAAATAGTTGCCGATTCATTTTCTGTCAGTCGACTAATCAGTGAATTGACTAATTGTTTCAACTCTACATGAACAACTGAAACAATTTCTTACACCCCCGCAGAACATAAGGTCAAACATTCCTTCCATAACTCTTTCTCACATACAGAGCTAATACGAGTTAGAGATGGCCAACACTATGTTCTTCACAGACCAGAGTAATGCTTAACTAAATAATGCCGTGCAAACTGAGCGTGTAATTCAATTTCCTGTGCTGACTGTAAAACACTAATTGCCAGAATGCTGTAACCACTGATAAATACATGTGAAAGAGGGATGATAAATGTGTCGAAGTAACGAAAAAAATAAAGAAATCATGAGCCTCGTTTCAGCTCGGAGTCTGTGGGCCGTGGCTGCCAGCCTTGTGGTGAGAAACCAGAGAAAAAATGGAGAAGGGAGGCAGGATTTATGATTTTTCCATGTTGTGCTGTGCCTCTGCGTCAAAAAAGAGAGTGCTGCTGACACATCTCTGAGGATTCAAAACAAATATTAAGTCTTTTATGCAAATGTGCTAAAGCCTTTTAACTTGGCGGGGGAGTGCTGGACTGTTATTAGTGTTTACTTTAGCGATAAATCCAATATTTAAACTTCGCTTTGGATCATAATTTCGTCCCTAAAGCTGTTAAATCATCAGTGGATGTCGGTCTTCTTGGCCTCTCCGCTCTCTGTTATGACAACCTACAGACTGTATGCATTCTTGTAGGGTGAACATGCATAAAGTATGCACAAGCGTGTTTGTGCGCTTGCCTTCATGTGTGCATGTCCAATATATTAGGATTGGAAAGCTTCCCTGTCGGTCTGGTTGGCAGGCATCTGAGGCGCTTCCCTGCAGCAGAGCTCCAAAACCCCAGTCCCCAATCACTGAGCAGCGCTCTAATTAGCAGCTACCGCCATGGAGCCTGCGGTCGGAGGGCCGCCTCGCTTCCAAACTCTGCTACTGTTGCTGCAGGCCTGCGGAGGTCTGGGGCGAGATCAGAGAGAGACCTGCTCTCACACTTTGTTCAAAACTGGACCTGACCAAAGATTTTCATAAACTTCGGTGCTTCACTCGTTGCCTCAGGGACCGCCGCTTTTTTGGCTCACTATGAATAGTCAAATATTTTACGAGAGAAAACACTGTTTTTCAAATTAAGGACCCACTCTGAAAGGCTGAACTTTTTTTAAAATGCTACATGAGATGGTTGATGATGAGCTCCATCCATACTGACAGTAATGTCTAGAGGTGCATACAGTTATGCAGACATTAACAGACTTAATCACAAAGTTTGAGATTCATCAGAGATGAGCCCAATGAAATTAAAATCCACTTTAAAGCTGCTACCTACAATCAATATTTGTATTTTAGCAATAGATCACATGACTACTTGTATGTGAAAGGGGTCGCCAATAGTGGTGAACCCACAAAGAATGATCTTTATATTGTTTAAGGCCTGGTTAAATGTCCATAGTGGCATGCCCATTGCACACCGATTATGGAAATAATGATATTTACTGGCTACATTCAGTCTCAACAGTACCAGATGAAGTGCAAATAACTATTATTTTCATTGTCTATTAATCTCTCGATTATTTTTCTTCATTAATGGATTAGTTGTTTGGTCTATAAAATGGTGAAAAATGCCCATCAGTGTTTCCCAAAGCCCAAGATGAAGTCCTAAAATGTCTTGTTTTGTCCACAACTCAAAGAAATTATTTGTTTCTGTCATAGAGAAGTAAAGAAACCAGAAAATATTCACATTTAAAAGGCTGGAATCAGAGGATTTAGAATTCTTTAAAAATTGCTCAAACTGATTAATAGTTGCAGATTGATTTAATTGCAGACTAAAAACTGATGATTATTCATTTTTACTATTTACAGAGAAAAAAAATAGGAGGGAAGTTACAATTTTCCTGCTTTTATTTCTTCTTTACTCCTGTGTACATACATAGTGTGTTCAGTACTTTGAAAGAAGCTTTCCTGAAAACACACATAGGTGCTTTTGATTTTTCAGTCCAGGATCCCGCGGGTATAATTCTTGCAAAAACAGTTTTTTTAAAATGTTATCTGGAAACTTAAAACTAACCTTTGCCTCTAAACTTGATACTACTTCTCTATTTTTTTTTCCTGTTGAAGTATAAAGGCTGATGTATTTTACCTGCCAGCGCTGCAGCTAACAGCATCTTGGCTGGCCCTATCCGTCCGTCCTCCTCGCTGAGGCGAGCCTTGAGGTGGGCGTAGCATGGGAAGTAGATGGCTGAGAAGGGGATGTCCCGTAGGAAACAGGCCTTGGAACCCTACAGAAAGACAGTCAAGAGTGAAAAAGGAGATGTTTTAGTTCATAATATTGGATTTAAGAGAGTTAAACTCTCAGAAAGGGAAACCAAAGACAAGCATAAACAGAAAGAAGAGCAGAGAATAAGTGATGGGGCTCGGGGGGATTCAAACCGTCACTTCTGGCTCGGCTCTCAAAAGATGGATTGGGTTTTTTTTTTCTAACCACAACTGTCTGTTCGCGAACCAGATATTCAAGCATCAACTGATGTTACCGCCAAAGAAACGACTTCCAAAAAGACTCCTGGAACTCTTAAAGCAGAGTGAAATATCGACCACAACATGCCAAACAAATCATGTCTCTCCATATGCAAACGATCTGTGTCCTCGGCAGCAGGTGAGGGAGGCTGCTCCAAAAGCAAAGCTGACAGGAAAAAAAAAAAAGAGTGGGGGAAAAGCAGAGAAAGACAGACTGGCTGACGAAGATGACTCCTTGTCTGCCACTGTAAACAACACTATATCATCAAGCCTATTGAGTTTCCTGCTGTATTTCAAGCCTGTTGGCCCGCTGCCACCTCCTTGATACAGCAGCTATAGTCAACAGAAGGCGTTTAAAGAGCTGGGCAGGGTCTCCCTGTTTTGGACAGGCCTCATTTAACTCCTATGGGATAATCCTTTGGTTCCTACACACACACACACACACACACACACACACAAACAGAGAGAGGATTGGCAGATACCTGTGCTATCTCTTTCCCTCTCTTTCCTCTGGCACTTCTTGTCTGCCTGTCCCTCCTGCTGGCTGGCGGGGGCCCGAGCGGCTGCTGAAAGCTGGGAGATTCTATCGAGGCAGGACAGACAAGCAGCGTCACAGGGACTGGGAGCCGTAATATCAGGGTAATGGTGTTAGGTTGAGTAATGAACTCGCAGAGCGGCGGCTGAGAGTGTGTGCATTGAATCCTTGAGATGAAATTACACGATTTAGTTGAGTGAGAACATGCAATATGCCTCTGATGTACTACACGCAAAAAAAAAGGCCATAAACATGAAACTTGTGGTCCGATATTCCTACACTGACAACTTTCCCCCAGTGATGAATGGTGGCGCTAGTGCGTTAGCCACCCTACCAACCGGTAGCTCCACCAGTGGAGGGTGAGCGTCAGGATAATTACCCTGACAAAGGCAGCTCTGTGCCTGGGTGCAGCCCCTCCGGAGCCAGCCCGTCTGGGGTTTGCAGGCTGGAGCTCGTCTCCTCCCCGCCTCCCCTCCACCACCACCACCACCACCACCACCGCCGCCGCCAACACCGCTACTACTTTCTCAATGCACTTTGTCTCCTCTCTATGCATGGACCAGGAGACGAACACAATGAAGTATGTGCACAAGCATGCACACATTTACCACACACTCATATGGGTAACGCAGCATTGAGCAGCATTCTCACAGACAGATGACTGGAGACGAGGAACACAGGAACAAGAGGCAGGTAGACGGAGACAAGAGGAGGCTCCGCACTCTGTTACAGTCTTGTTAAAAGAACCTAAAGGTTTACATAGAAGTTGTCTGAGCTGACAGGTGGTCACATCAGCAGATGGACAAACCTGGGAGACACAGGTTGCGTCCGAAATCATACACATTCGCCATTTAGTAGTGCTGTCCAAATGTATAATGAGAATTATTACCCTATATAACGGATTCAAAGTATCCCACAATGCACTGTGAAAAGTAGTGTACACCTGATGGCCACTAACCGAGCACTATATACCATCATGCATTGCGCTGAAGGAAAAATGGCAGATGGACGAGAGGAGAGAGAGCAGCACGATTGAGACAAACCCATGTGTAGCGACTACGTTCAATCAAAAAGTCGCTAAGAGGCTAAGTAGGCTCTTAACTGTGACTCGTTCAATGAAATCAATACGTAAGTCAAGATGTGTTTATGCTGTTTATTAAATGAAAAGAATTAAAAGCAATAACTGTACTGGAATAACTAAAGTAGGTGATGGTCAACAGAAAATATCAGAGCCTAACTCACCGACTTTGTCTCAATCCTGCCATCCAAGTGAACAAGTTAGTAAAGTGAAACCACACCCCTGTGCCAATTACCGGAAGTGACAGCAACCGAAAAGAATGTGTGCAACCTAAACAAATATTAATAACAAACAACACAGGCTAAATACACATTTTGGCATTGAGTTGTGGCGTGAAAATGACCCGAGTAGTGTCCGAAAATGTTTTTTCATTTTGCCGATGAGCTCACTATATAGTCTTCTATATAGAACTCCCTGGATAGCGAGTAGGGAGCAGTGAATGAGTGAATGATTTCGGACGCAGTCTCAGGGATGAGATCCAGTGTAGTAAACAATCAGCAGACTATATAAATTAAAGTCCTGTCTAAGAAAGGCTAGATATCTTCATTGAAAAATAGTTTACTACTTGGAATTTGAGAACACAAGTGCCATCATCTTACTTGCAAATTAATACAACCGCAGGTATGAGATTGACATTTTCACAGTTGATTATGTTTACAGTTGAAGCAGAACGTCCCCCGCCGAGCCCCATTAGGACTTATTTATGTAATTTAATTAGACATGCTCTGTTTTACCCTGAGGGCTAATGTCCTTGTCTAGCCAGTTAAGCTGCTAACTGGTAGCATACAAAAAGAAATCACTATATGCCTGTCCATCTCACCGGTGCGAACAGGCCGTGTTACGAGTCATAATATTTATAAGAATATAAATATAAGAAAATATTCTTTAAAACACACCAATGCAACAATATTTTATATTGCCCCTCATGACACTATAATCTTTCACGCTTGCTTTACAATGTGTCGGGTGGATAATCATCATACAATTCTAATATGGTCAAACGGTGCACTGTAATTTTTAGCCCCGTGCCATTGAAAAATACCAATTACGGCAATTAAGGTTAAATACAGCTTTTAGCATAAATTGTGTCTTTTCTTGTTCTTGAACAGAAGACCACATGGAATTGTTGATTTAAATGATGACTGATGTGGGATAAAGTAATGTATAATTGTACAATAGTTAATAGAAAAATCACATATGATTTAGTCATAACAGTAATGAGAAATAATGGATTGCTGTGAAATTGTGAGGCTGATGAAAATACAATAGAATATGCATACTGGACGTCTAATTAATCTGGTCGCAACAAATCTAACTTGAATTCAGCGTTACATAAAATATAGCTTTGGGCTTCCTCCACGCCTGACTGTACACCTCTCAATTAAAGATAAATGTGAGTTATGTCTACTTTCCAAGCGTTCTATCATCAAAGTAGTCAATGTCTTAATACCATTATACTGATATGTTGTAGTGGACTGACTTTTCTTCAGCCTATTGATTGTTTTAAAGTGAATATTCTTACCAATGGGTCTCCCACTGTCACTTATAGGGCAGAAATGAATGAGCTGCATGCTTCAATATAAGATGGGAATGAGACAAAATGAAAAAGTGGGTTTGTGCGTTTTGGGGCAGAAGGACTGATTGATGACAATTCTACTGTAGAGAGGAACGGAGGAAAAGTACATTTTGTGCATCTCTAAATTCCCCAGAATTATGCAACTCTACTCTCTGATCCTACTAATCCATCTGAAAACTTCAGAAAGGACTGAGAATATTGTGTATCTTTTAGAGCTGTCGGTCGACTAAAATACTTAAGCGCGATTAATCGCATGAATGTCCACAGTTAATCACGATTAATCGCAAATTAATCACATTTTTTATCGGTTCAAAATGTACCTTAAAAGAAGATTTGTCAAGTATTTAATACTCTTATCAACATGGGAGTGGACAAATATGTTTGCTTTATGTAAATGTATGTATATATTTATTATTGGAAATCAATTAACAACACAAAACAATGATAAATATTGTCCAGAAACCCTCACAGGTACTGCATTTAGCATAAAAAACATGCTCAAATCATAACACGGCAAACTCAATCCCAACAGGCAACAACAGCTGTCAGTGTGTCAGTGTGCTGACTTGACTATGACTTGCCCCAAACTGCATGTGATTATCATAAAGTGTGCATGTCTGTAAAGGGGAGACTTGTGGGTGCCCACAAAATACAAACCATTATCTGACAAGATGCAAGCAGATCAAATCTAAATAGACCACAAGCATTAAAATACTGTAACAGAGGTATAAAAGGGCACTTGAAGAATGATTTGTGGCTCAGACATGTGCACTACACATGCACCTCTGACCCCAACGATGTTTATCACCTTGTAAAGTCCAAAGAAGCCCAGGTCCCTGATGACGGACAGCGCGCTGACCCTCGGCCCCGTGGTGATCTCTCCTGCCACCTGCAGACGGATCTTTACAATCTCCAGAGGGTTTGTGAAGATCACCTGGGAGCTGCCAGCCTGGAGGAGCAGATTAACAAACAGAAATCAAACTTCAAGAAGAGTTGCACACTTAAATGAAAACATGAAAACTGACTTTAATATATTGGCTGTAACAAATAAACACACAATTTCAACATACATTTTGTGTTTAATATGAGATTTTGAGTGTGTTCACTGAGTTCCACTGAAGACAAAGCATTAATTTCAACACTGATAATACAATCAAGATTGAAAATGTAACTATTCTCTCGCTTGAACGCAACTGCAGCGAGTGATGCAACTCAGCAATAGTGCCTCCTCAGCAACCAGCTGCAAAACAAACATGAAGAGAGGAGGAGAGTACAGGGAGACTACCGGGAAATCCAGCTGATGCAGTGGAGTCTGTCAGCTGTTTGTCTTCATCACACAGACCCTGCGGGGACTCTGACTTCTCCTTTTTCTCTCCAACCTCTCACTTCACACCGTTCCCCAAACCCTGTACTTGTGAGGGCAACAATACTGTGGCGAGTTCAGACTGGTTTCTTTGCCTTTTGGGTCGGCAGGGCTTTTAAGTATAAGAGGTAACTGCTGTGGTGGAGTTGTGGCGAGACAAATGGTTAACTGTGTCTAGTCGGGGAACGTGACGGCATTTCCAGAATGCTTCTTGATACTGAGAAATGTTTACACCGTTTGAAGATTTATATTGGGCTTTTTCTGACTTTTTCCTTTAATTGTTTCTCTCTCTCTCTCCCTCTAAATGTCTTTCCCAGCGTCGTCTCTCTCTCCCTTCTTTGCTTTGACCTCCTCTCAAACGATCTCTCTCATCTTCTCCAATATTGTCTCTCTCTTGCTACGGTTGCCAGTGGTTACTGTAGCTACACGCAAAAGGGCGGCACATCGCAATTAGATAGCAATCGGTTGCCATGGCGCCATTTCTGTCTTAAATAGGCCTGGTCTGTTTGTTGTTGTTTCTCTCCTTTTCTCCCTCCGCCTTCAGTCGCTTCGTTATGAATGATGGATTGTGCTCGTCGCCTCCTGCCTTACGGGAAGCTCCAATCTGCAACATGGGCATTTTTTTTGCCCAATTTCCCCCAGTTTTAAGTGTTGCCATATATTGCCTACGAGAAGAGAGGGGGCTGGGGAGGGGGGAGACAGAGATCATAATAGTCTCATTGAAGGTGTGTGCAGCCGCTTTTTAAATAACACAGAGTATAGTGGGCTACGGCTTCCCTTCCAGACCCGACGAGAGGCTGTGAATAGCAGGAGGGCTGTCGCTCCAAAGCTGCTACATCTCACACGCTAACTCTTTATGACTTGTTTTATGGAAATAACCGAGTTGATTACGTGCCGGCTAATAACCTGAGCATCAAGAGGCTATTGGCTCCGGCCCCTAGCAGTGTTGGCTGCTTCAATTGGATACTAATGAGACTGGAGATGGAGATGTTGTTTACTCAAGGAGAGTAAACAACAACATTGTTCAGAGAGATGAGCTGACAATTAGGGCCCCGACAACATAACAGATAAAAGGAGTGAGCTTTTTGTGCGCTTCGCCATCCCACGTTCCTCCTCAACTTTTTGAGCATTCAGGACAAGAGAGAATAGAAACGAGAGGATCAGACAAATAAACAGAATGAGCTAATGAGAGAGAGAAAGATGGTGAGACAGAAACAAGAGAGAGGAGTAGTCAAAACAAAGAGAAGTGAGGGAAGGTCGAGGTTGAGGCAGAGAGGTTGAGGGTTGTGATTATGGAGTGACAGCGTTGGCGGCTCTCTGATGATTCTCAGGTAATTACAAGGCAAGGTGATCCTTAGAAACCTGGGACGTCAGCACCTTATGCACGCATCACAGCTCCTGGCTACGTTTGTGTGTGTGTATGTGTGTGTGTGTGTGTGTGTGTGTGCTGCAGAGAGCATACCTAGAGCTTAGTAAAGTTTGAGGAAACCCCCCCGTGCCCTCCCCCCAACACAAATACACACGCCAACCACTCACTACATTAGCCATAAATAACAATTCATTTGTACTTTTCATGCTACATGTGCAGGTGTGTGTGTATTAGATTCTCTGATAAGGTTTCATAATGCACATCAGGCCTGAATAAGAAACTCATTACAAAGATTTAAACCGACCATGCAAACTGTGCTACGCTCACAATGAACATGGACAAAGTATTACTGTATTTTGACTCTCAGTCTTACCCCACTCCCCCCTCTCAGCAATGACCCAGTAAGTATTTTGTGTAACTTAAGTCCGAAAATGTAAGGCCAGTAACTGCCAGATAAGCATCCAGCCAGCTCAGTCAACGGAGCATGCCATTCTTACCAAATAATCATTAGAAACTGGCAACCCGCGCTGGAGCTTAATGGTGCTGAGCCGCGGGTTTAGAGAGGGTGAGAGGAGGGAGGGAGGAAGAGGAGAGGAAAGGGTAGGTGAGCAGAGAAAAGGATGATGCAGCACATTAAGAGGAGATAAAGATGCTTTGAGACAAGTTTACTACACGGAAAGCGAACATATAACATTACTGCTCCGCTGTTTTTCTCCGTCTTTCTGTCTTTTGCTTTACAGACTGTGGACCCGAGGCTGACACTGTGGTCCAAACCAACACTTTCACAGCTACCAAATGATATAAACAGATTTCATGTGCTGCGGCTGGAGCCTCACTAAAACAGGGTTCAGGAGGGTTCGACGTCTATGTGTGCGTGTTTGTGTGTTTGTGTGTGTGTGTGTGTGTGTGTGTGTGTGTGTGTGTGCGAGTGTGCGCGTGCGTGTGTGCGTATGTGTGTTAGATAAAGTGGCAGGCAGAGTGCAGTGCCAGCACTAACACCGGGGCCTCAGCCAGGATGAAAGGAGCTGTCACGACGGCTCACGGAGGAAAAGAGGAAAAATCCATCCATCCACACTCCTCTCCTCTACATTTATCCTCTCCTCTCCCTATGCATCTGTTATGGTTCTGCTTCTGAATCCATATGGGTTGTATAATAAAAAAGGCAACCACTACTTTTCACACCCAGTACAGTGCAGAACATTTCTTTAGTGTATTTGCTTTCCTGTGGTTAAAAATACTTTTTTCATTTTTTGTCTCTATCACAAAACAAAACAGAAATTAACAGCAAATCTACCGTGTTAAAACATTTCTTAAACATATTCCTAGAACTAATAAGGTCAATTGAATGTGCCTGAGTGGAGCTAAACCCATAATGACTTGTGTATCCTGAAATACTTTGCTTTAGTGATCAGCATCAAAAGAGGGTTGAGTGAAAGACCTTCTTTCATTTGCTCAGGCTAAAGCTGCCCGGCCTTGGTGGACTCACGGTGTGTGCGTGTGTGTGTTTGTGTGTGTGTGTGTGTGTGTGTGTGTGTGTGTGCATGCGTTGGGGGTAGACTGTGACAGCTCAGTGATCAAAACCTATGATGGGAGGGGTGCAGGTAACAGACTGGTAGGGGTCTCAGGTAGCAGCCGCTGTCAATCTTCATCTCCTCCCTGTAAGTGTATGTGTGTGTGTGTGTGTGTGTGTGTGTGTGTGTTCGTGCACCTGTATGCTCTTGTGTTTGTCATACATGTGCACACTCCTGCAGAGCATGTACAGTATGCGCATTTGCTCTTTCATGTGTGATCTTTAACACATTCCATCAACAAACAGCGACTTCTGGACTCCAAACAGATCCACGTCTGTCTGCTCAACTGTCAGAGGGGCGGTGCTCAGAAAACAGGTAAACATAGTTAAGAGATGTATGCTGCCTTAGAGTTGTACACACTGTCTGTGTACTGTACCGCATCATTTCAGCACAGTGCACTTTAAAGAGCTGGGATGATGAAGAGGGAGAGAGGGGCTCCATGTTTCGGCTTTTATGGAAAAGGAGGTGAAAACTGAAATCTGTAATGTTGACTGTATTTGAGTACTCGCACTCTGTTGCAAACATGCTGGATATCTGTGGCCATATTCATACTGACACCACTCTCATAGAACTGGTAGGAGAGATTTGGGTTCTCAGAGACCCTGATTGAGGAACTGAGAGGAACCTTTACCTTAGTGAAGAAGTGTGACTGCTGGGTGTGATTAGACACTTTCACTTATTTAAGAAAAGCTCTCAGCACTGCTGTTTTAGTCATTTAGAATTCCAGCTCTGTCTCCTAAAAATTACGTTCCTATACAACTAAATTGCATTCTCAATTACGTTTGGACGGAAATGTATTTTTTCACAGATTACGTTTATCTTTATGTATAACAAATACATTTGTAAGTCTGCTGACAGACACAAGCACTGGACTTTCCAACCGGAGACCGCTGTTCGTGTCCCGCGTGAAACATAGTCATTCGTTTTGTTTTTATTTCATTTTAAGCCAAACCATGATGTTGTTTTTATTAACCCTAACCCAGTGTTTTGTTGCCTAAACCTAACTAAGTAGTTTTGTTGCAATTTAATTTTTGTTTTGTTTTCAATTTACATCGTTAATCACGCGTTTGAAACTGTTTAAAACTGTGACTGTAATCCAGAAAAGAAAATACATGTTCCTCAAAACGTATTTGGTTATGCAGTTTAGTCGTATGGGAACATAATTTTGTGGGAAACAGGGTTGCAGAATTCACATACAGAATCAGACACCATACTTACATAACAGCCTATGTCAAGAATGGTTTAATTTCAAATATGAAAATCCTTCATTAATAAATACTGAGAGCAACCTAATGCTTTTTGACAAAGTGATTTAAAAACATGTAGTCTTTTTAATGTCTTTTTTTTCCCCATTTCACTTGTTGATGGAAAAGTTGATGGATTGAAAGAAAGGCCCCTCCAATAATCAATTGGACTTAAAGGGGACATACTGTATCATGCTCATTTTCAGATTCATACTTATGTTTTGGGTTTCTACTAGAACATGTTTACCTGCTTTAATGTTCAAAAAACACATACTGCCTATCTGAATATACCTGTTTTCACCCTCTGTCTGAAATGCTCCGTTTTAGTGCCTGTCTCTTTAAGACCACCTCCAAAAAAAGCCTTGTCTGCTCTGATTGGTTTGCAAGAAAAATATGGTGCACCTTTAAAAAGGTAGTTGTCAAGTCGTGGGTGAAGATACTCAGATTGGGGACGGTATATTCTAATGAGCGTGCATGTGACACTGGAAGGGGAACCAAATCTGAATGACTTGTTGAATCAAATCACATGTTTTCTGATCAAGGCATCCCACAAAAAAAGTGACTGGATATTTCACAGTTTGGTAAACACTCCAAAAAAAGCAGATGTATGTGCACAAGCACTGAAAAAGCAAGTTTTTCATGACATGTCCTCTTTAAATTCTGTCCAGGTTCTTACCACTGACCTAGTTATACACTTTACTGGCAAACAAGCAAATATGTTCTCATTACAAAATGTAACAACAGTTGACTTGAGACTTACACATCCACCGGCCAGGATCTCAGCTGCCAGTGGGACTGAGCCATCTTTCTGTCTGGTCTTTCCTCGCACAAAGTCATTGACCTGGAAACATAAAGGTCACAAGATCAGGCAAAGACCAAGGGTTTTTAAAGCTGGAACATGACATTAATATGCAGTCAATATACAGTGTACAGTGTTTTATGCAGCACCTGAAATGTAGAAAATGAACAGAATAAATCAGGTTATGTGCATGTAACAATACAGTGGGTCATAATTCACATCTATTTGTGTGTTATGTGTGATACTATGCAAAAGATTGAAGCAATGACAGAACTTCATGGATAACTGTCTATGTGTCTATGTGCTTTCTAACGCAGTGACTTACTGTGAGCTTTATGGCTTTCTCGGGCGCCACACCCAGTAGCTGTGGTACAAGACCTATCATTAGAAAACGACGAGATGATTAGAAAAAAAAAAGGGCTGTGGTACCCCTACCCACTCACACACACATACACATGCATGCATATACATATACCACTTCCACACACTCCACATGATGTGTGGCTTCCCGCCGCATGCGTCTGACCCGGCGAGATCCTCCAGACGCTAATGAAATCTATTGATGTGGAGTGTGGGGACATCAGAGTAGCAACAAGAGAGAGAGGGAGAAGGGGTAAAGAGAGGATGAAGAGAGAGAAACTGCTTCCCAGAATAGGAAAAAAAAGGGCAGAGTATAAAACAAACCGACCAAAAGTTTACGCAGACCTCAATTACAAACCAGAGCAGGATAAAAATAAACAAAATAATCACAACAGAGCACAATGAAACTTGGCCCCCTACCCAGCCCTAAGGCAAGACACACACACACGCACACACGCACACACACACACACACACACACACACACACACACTTTCCTCAAAGTAAAAAACAGTTAGTCTACAGTAGTTTGTGTGTAGCGAGGCCACACACACACACACACACACACACACACACACACACTCACACACACACATAATCATATACTCAATTTGGAACTTGGCAAAAGGACCTGATGCCTGGACCTCGTAAAAAAAGCAATCCAAAATCATTTTTTAATTCTTTTGACATACTTTCTTCAACACTGAGTATACATGCATACACACGACAGGACATGGGTAAATACACCTCATTTATTTTGGCTAAATCATCCCATAAAAGGATGCTCCTGTTTCTCTTGTGCTGTTTTGTTTATGATGCATCCCGGCATTATGTTACCTTAGTTTGCCAATTTTGTAGGGCTATATATAATTATTTTCATTGTCGATTAATCTGTCGATGATTTTCCCGATTAATCGATTCGTTGTTTGGTCTATAAAATGTAAGAAAACGGTGAAAAATGTTGATCAGTGTTTCCCAAAGCCCAAGATGACGTCCTCAAATGTCTTGTTTTGTCCACAATTAAAAGATATTCAGTTTACTGTCATAGAGGAGTAAAGAAACCAGAAAATATACACATTTAAGAAGCTGGAATCAGAGAATTAATTTGCGATTAATCACGATTAACTATAGACAATCATGCGATTTATCGTGATTAAATATTAGAATCGATTGACAGCCCTATTGACAACTAATCAATTAATAGTTGCAGCTCTACCATTTTGTACTGCTGATTCCACATTCTTCACTCTGCAGATTTTTTTTTCAACAACGTTTTCAGTGAAGGCGCCTTCAACTTATATTACATAACTACAGTTTGGCTGTCAGGATACCTGTCTGGCCATCTATCTGGAGCCAGGCCTGTCTGTCTCTGCGTCTGTGAAGCCATTCCACTCTTGATGGCCTTTGTGTTTCCCACAGAAATTCAGGCATTCAAGTTTCCTCTCGGGAGCCCGGTGCTGTCAATCAGAATCATGGGATTTTAAAAAGGCCCCGCCACTCTTCCAAGGGACCTTTTTTTCAATCCTTCTTCAATCCGACCCCAACAATACCGACACAGACACCCTAACCCCGGCTTCTGAAGACAGGGCAGGTAGTCATTAGGGATGTCGTGCCCTGGTATGTGCGTACCTGAATGCCCAAGCAGTCGCCTGCACGTCCGTGTGTGCATGCCTACATACTTGTGTGTCTGCTCTGTCTGTGCATGCGTCCGTATGAGTGTGTCAATCCAGACATGCAACATCACCGCGTCGTGACACAGTCCTAAAGGTATGTGGCCTTGCGTGTGACGTTCATTGTCCTGCTCTGAAAGTCCCCAGCCAGCCGGTAATCACTTCAAAGGAGACAGGTCAACAGAGAGGTGAACTCACACAGCCCTCCTGTCCACCCTACACTTTTCTTCTCCTCTTCCTTCTCTTCACTCTTATTGTCCGCTTCTTCTTTCTTCTGTCACATCTCAGCTTTTTTTTTTTTTTTTTTAAACCTGTTTTGTGGATTTGACTGCCTGGGAGTTGTTTTTCCTGAAAGCTGTCTGTAAATACAAATTTGGGGATGGATTTTGGGCAATTTAACAGCTCAAAACCAATTAATCGATTATCAAAATAGTTGCGGATTGATTTAATAGTTGACAACTAGTCAATTATTGTTGCAGCTCTACTGCTGCACTATTAATGCAGGATAAATGCTGCATGGAGGCCTCAAAGATGTTATCAACAGCAGTTTGCAACAACGACTAACAGTACTGTACAGTATGTAGATATTTGACATTACACGTAAAAAAAAAATGGGAGGTTTAAAATGTGTGTCCATGCGTACTGACCTCGGTAAAGGCCGAAGACGCCCTCGTAGCGCATCACCTTCTTGAAGCAGTCGAAGCTGTTTTTGTACATGAGCTCTCCCACCAGGGAGCCACTGCCTCTCTGGTTCTGCATGCGTGTCTTCACCAGATCAATGGGATACACTGCTGTGGCACCCACAGCTACAGATAAATAAAAGAAAAACGGTTAGATACTGGTCACATGTTATGAGGGTACTATTTATTTAAATATACATTCACATAAGTAGTTTACTGTTATGACCATGCCACCATAGTCCTCCCCTTGCATTAACCAGCATTCATATCCCACCCTTGTGCCTACATCGCCGTGTTTTGCAAGTGAAAACAACAGTAATAAAACTAGAATTATCGTTTTTGCGGGTGTATGCCTCCACCAACTAGTGAAATTTCAGTTTATATCCATGTCTGTCCAAAATATCATCATATTATCCTGTTTGACATTGTGTGAAATTGTCATAATTCACATATGAATTCTTGAGCTATGGCCAAAAACATGTTTTGTCAGAGTGACCTTGACCTTTGACCATCAAAATCTAATAAGTTCTTCCTTAAGTCCAAGTGGATGAAATTTGAAGAAACTCCCTCCAGACGTTCCTGAGATATCGCGTCCACAAGAATGTATGTACGGATGGACAGAAAGACAACCCAAAAATATAATACCTCCAGCCACGGCTGTTGCCAGCACGGAGGCAAACATTTTTTTAAATCAAACAGACATGGTTGACTCAGAGTAAAGAAAAGATAGTATTGTTAAGGTCATATGATGACTTTAAGCTTCCTTTACTTTTGAAACTGTTAAGAATAACCTGTGTGAAGTGCAACTAGAGATGTAGATTAAATGAATGAAACACATCTCAGGAACATTCACCCACTCATGAACAGGTGGCATTCATCATGTTGAAACTAGCAATTTATGACAAGTTTGTGCTGTTAAGAGAGTTTGGTAATGCGAACTGGAAGTCTTGTATGAGGAAACCTCACAGAAAGAAGTAAGAGAGGTTTAGATTAGGAATATGAAAATGTTTTGCAACGTCATAAGCACTGCAAAACAAAGTTCCACTCAAAAAAAACAGGTAGCTTTGCTAAATACCACTGGAGATAGGTGAGGAAATATGTCTCTGTAATTTGGGGGAGCTCACCCTTTAAGAGGATGAGGAGGAAAAGGCGGAGGAGGAAGGGGAAGTCTGTCGGAGTAATGTTAAGAAAGACGTCGAAGTGTTTTGAGTCCCAGTGTCTTCGACCCGTCAGACGGACACAAACAAAAAGAACCGACCCAAGGCGACAGACTTAATTAGAGAGCGACCGAGAGAGAAGAAGGGATGGCAGACCCATACCTCCTTATTAAGCTGTCTCCCTTGGGATAGAAGGAGGAGGAGAAGGGAGGAATGAAGGAAGGGAGGAGGAGGAGGAGGAGTAGGAAAACAGTGGGGAGTCTGGAGCCAAACACAAGGCCTAGGCACCACCCTTCACCCCCACCTTCATCCTCCCTCTTCTGATCACTCACACAGGTACAAAAGAATCCACACAGGAGGGTTTTCCCATGGCACGCAGAGAGGCGAGAGACAGGACAGAGCGAGGCGAGGCAGAGGGACGGTAAAGAGCGGGAGAGAAAGAAAGAGAGGGAGCACTTCTCTTTAAGCAGGGGAGCAACCGTTGCTCTTGTAAGCAAAGGAAAGGGCAATAGAGGGGCCATTGTCCTCTCTCTCTCTCTAACCCTTTTCTTATGAGGACAGCAGAGGGTGGGGGGGGCAGGTAGACACGCAAGCATGTAGGTGGGTGGGTGGTGGGGTGAAGGTATGCAGGGAGCCAATGGGGCGTGACTCTTACCCCCTGCCACTGAGCCAAGGGTGAACCTGTAGGCCGACTCTGCCACCTGGACGACGACGGGGCGGGAGACATCACCACCCAACTGCTGCTCACACAGCGGGAGAGAGACAATGAGGAGACAATAGTGCAGAAGTGGAAAACAGTGAGACATGACACTAGACAAGCCACTGTTTCCAACATGGATTACTCCCTCACACACACGTCAATACTCTTTCTCATAAAATGCCACACATCCCATTCCACCACCCTGTAAGCTAAATTAGAGTCTATTAAATCAATCATTTGTCACACCTGCTGCATAGTGTTTGACAGCAAGTCCCTATTTCCTAATGGTCCGTGGCATACAGTATAATGGTCAATTAATAAAGCTTTGCAAGAAAGAGAGTGGGAAGCTACTTGAATATAAGAGTAAGTAAATGTTTTTAATTGGTAAGATAGTCACAACACAAAACACAAAAAATGTCTTAATATGCAGTCACGATGTTCAGTATTTGATTATGATATACCTGTAAGATTATATTAAGATAAAATCAGGGCCACAATTAATGATTATTTTCTTTACCAATTAATGTGTTGATTATTTTTTGATTAATTGATTAATTCTTTAAGACTGTAACGCCAAAAAATTATGATATAACTTATTTCCCACAGCTTAAGATGACATCCTCACAATGTTTCTCAATTTACAAAGATATAGAATATCTGTAACCAGATAATGTCTGTCATTTTTACTTGAAAAATTAGTTAAACGAATAATTAATTATCCAAATTGTCGATTTATTTTTTTGTTAATAGACTTTCAGGATTAGATACATAACTGGTGAAAGCAACACAAAGGTGGTAGATTAGTAGTTCAAATCATCAGACTCAGTCAAATTTGAAAGTAGAAGATACCGTTAATGAAATTTCAATGACTATATTTGTCTACAGCTGGACATGTGAGACATATCTTGAGTTAGAAATACAGAAGATATTAAGCTTTCCTGGTTTTAGGAGCTCTCTTCTGTCTTGGCTGATTGTGTAACATTTGGGTCGACAGTCTCAGATAATTCACCATGCCTAACTAATCTGGTCTACACTAGGCTTTAAGAGGAGCATTTGTCAAATTAAACTGGAATCAAAGTGATCTTAGTACACCCTTGTGATCATCACCATGATATGCAAAGAGCAGAAGACGTTAGTAGTATTAGTAGTAGTAGTAGTAGTAGTAGTTGTATTAGTAGTAGTAGTAGTAGTAGTTGTAGTAGTAGTAGTAGTAGTAGTAGTAGTAGTTGTAGTAGTAGTAGTAGTAGTAGTAGTAGTAGTAGTTGTAGTAGTAGTAGTAGTAGTAGTAGTAGTAGTAGTAGTAGTAG
>CAKAOI010007591.1:67657-116809 GCA_916701655.1 Sebastiscus albofasciatus | reverse complement strand
GGGCAAAGCATAGAGATGTTTACAAGATAAGGGGCAGGATATAAATGTTTATTATTTAAGTTTAATATACATTATATCAAAAGTGTAGACTACCTCTCAGCCTTGGTAATGTGTCCCACATTATCCCACATAAACATACACTGGATCTGGTCAACCCTATCTTAGGCTGAGTTATGTATATAACCTAAAGTAGATATGTGTTACTTTGATTGTCTTCCTTTGATCCAACATTGTTAGCTTACTTTATCTTAGATTGTCTTAACACAGCCTTTGCCAAATGGTTTGGTCATTGTGTCAATGGGAGTTACAGACAAATGTCACAGATATGTATAATTAGACTAGTTAGTTGGATGATGCTGCAACACCCAGTGTGTTAGGCAGTAGGGTACATAGTATACCGGTGGTGTTTTTCTAGAATAATATGGGACTTGACAGTGAAGCAAACACAGTTGTCCTTCATGACTACGTTAATATAGCAACCTGAAAGTAGGGGCAGAATATAAATGTTTATTATTAAAGTTACATATAAATTCTATCAAACTAATTTTGATATTACCACATTACCTCTCAGTCTTGGTAATGTGTCCCACATTATCCCACATAAACATACACTTTGTCCCACATTTAGTTTGTTGGGATCTGGTCAACCCTACCTTAGGCTGAGTTATGTATATAACCTAAAGTAGAGGTGTGTTACTTTGATTGTCTTCCTTTGATCCAACATTGTTAGCTTACTTTATCTTAGATTGTCTGAACACAGTCTTTGCCAAATGGTTTGGTCATCGTGTCAATGGGAATTAGAGACACATGTTGTCACAGATATTTATAATTAGACGTGTTAGTTGAATGATGCTGCAATACCCCATGGGTTTCAGGCAGTAAGGTACATCGTATACCGGTGGTGTTTTCTAGAATAATATGGGACAGCACAGTTGTCCTTCACGTCTGCGTTACTATAGCAATGTCAACCTGAAGTATGACCATCCACACATTAGTGAGAAGACAGTATAACATTATAACCAAGTTATAATGAATACTAGCTCAACGTTATCTAACTCTCACTGACTAAACATGAATTCACTTCAAACAAAACAGTCAATTCATGACCTTAAATGTTTCTTAGTTAGCAACACATTTAGCCATTTGTTCCACATAAAACAGTCCATCAAACTAAAGGTCATCGCATGGTTACCACTCACAGCTAGCTAACAGTTTAGTGGGCTTTAGCTAGCAGCTCAGTTTAGCTGGCTGAGCTCACCTGAGCTTTGACATGCTAGCAAGCTAACAAGGAGGGGCAATGTTTGGTTTGGTCAGGGTGGATGAGGACCAACCATGTTAATCAACCTTAAACTAATGTTTTAGTAATCATGACTAAATGTACGTGAAGCTCACAAGTTAGCATTGGTGTTACTGAAGGTCAGCTGGCTGTAAAACAGAGAGAAATGTGGAGATTATGGAGCCGGTTTCAGGCCCAGCCTCGCTTCAGACCGGTGTCCATCCAGCTAGCTAGCACTGACAGCTACACCGCCTGCCTTTAATACTCCTAACTGTGATGTTGCTATCTCTTTACACACATTAACTACTGAGTATTGTTAAGCCACAGCACAACTAATCATCACAGTCACCGGGGGGATTCACCGTTAACACGATGAGGCCACTTTTTGATGGCGAACTCTGTTAGCTTAGCTTAGCTAGCTTAGCTAACAGCTGCAGGGTTCCCTTCAACGAGAGGCCCAACAGACTCTCGTTTATCTCCGTTAAAACTAACTATGTTATTCTTATTGACATGTTCTCATGTGTGTATGTCAGCTCACCTCGACATCTCGTCCTTTATTTTTAAAGCTCTTGATGCGGTGGTTTTCCAAGCCGGCGTTTTCTGCCATGGCTGTTATGGGTGTTTAGCTGTTAACTCCGGCTGGTCGGGATCTCCTCTGAAGAGACGAGAGAGGCACGGCAGCTCCCTGTAGCTGCTGCTGCTGGCTCCGGAGAGAGGAGAGAGGAGGGGGCAGGAGAGGAGGACGGAACAGCAAGCAGAGGGAGGGGGGAGGAGTTAACGCATCTACCTCCTGCATGGGGCTCTTCCTCTAGTGGTGTCCACCTTCCTCCTCCACCGACGCAGTAATAATAAAGTCACCTTATTGGCCACAACAGACGGGCTTGTCTGAAAGCGATGCAAATGTTACACACACAAATATTGATTGGGTTGAAATGTCCAGCTAAAATATATACATGTTAAAACTGTGTAACAACTTTTATGGTGGTGTTTTTTCCCATACAAGAATCTAAATGAATCTGAATCCCAGGCATGTATTAAAGGTATCAAAGGTCCCATATCATGCATACATACATAAATATACATACACATAAACATGTGTACGTACATAAACATGTGTATGTATATGTATGTATGTATATGTGTATGTATGTATATATTGCAGGTTGTTTTGCATGTGCATATTGTATATTATAAATAATAATTTGTATATTATAAATAATAATTTGTACATTATAAATAAATAAATATATATAAATAAATATATAAATAATTTGTATATTATAAATAATAATTTGCGCACATAAGAAAAGATAACAAATAGTAAATATGATTCATATAAATATGTAAGTAATGAATTGGTATTGTGATTAAGTTATATTATAAGTAATGAATTGGTATTCTGGATTGATAACAAATTTATATTTTGCTAAGGATAATTATATCAGTAATTAATTTATATTTCTGTATGACAGAGATTACAGGTAATAATTATAGTTAGAATAATTATAAATAATAATAATTATAGTTAGACAAATTTAGGAAAATTTAATTAGAGTATATGTATGGCTCAATAAGGAAGCTGGTTAATAATTAATAATTGACTTATGGAAAAGGGGTGGGATTAAATAAGTTTATACTTCTTCTCACTCCTTTTCAAATATGTAAATCAAGGCATCAAGTGTTGACAATTTATTTTTCTTACGCTTTTCATTGTATGTAAATACTACTTGTTTCTGACTGTCCACTTCTTGGTATGATCATTCTTTTTCTCTATTTTTTTTTTGCATTCTACATGTTCGAAATACATTTTGAAATGAAAATGAATGAAAAATATGTTAAAACTGTGTAACAATTTTTATGGTGGTGTTTTCCCATACAAGAATCTAGATGAATCTGAATCACAGGTATGTATTAAAGGTCCCATATCATGCTCATTTTCAGGTTCACACTTGTATTTTGTGTTTTTAACTAAAACATGTTGACATGATGTAATGTTAAAAAAAACCTTTATGTTCCTCATACTGTCGGCCGGAATATTCCTGTATTTACCCTCTGTCTGAAACGCTCCGTTTTAGAGCATTTTGACGGAATTGCCACAGAATTGCGTTGCTAGGCAACAGCTTAGGTCCATGTGTACTTCCTGTCAGCTGATGACATTCACATACACTGCAACCAGGAAATAAACTGGGACACATTTAAAAGGTTTACATTTAAAATTGTGTAAAGGGTCTAAATATTGTATATTTGTGACTTCACGAATGGGCAGAAATCCTGACTGCTTGTTTCAAATGCAGAGTTTCTGAATACGGGCTGTGTGTATTTCCCTGTGGATTGAGTGTTTCGATACTTTCAAAGTATTTATATAGGACTTAAGTCTGCTTTATAATAATAATAAAAAGATGAAAATCTCACTTTTTTATAATATGGGACCTTTAAAGCTGCAGTGGGTAGAATTGGAGCAAATATGATTTAAAAAAGTTATTTTTATAAAAAGGTCACTATATCCTGACAGTAGTTCATGAGACAGGTAACCTGAAAAAAAAATCATGTGCTGCTGTGTCCTCTGGTGCACCTGACGGCATCTACAAGATTTCACAGACTGGAGGAAAACAACTAATCAGAGCCAAGCTGGAGCTTTGCCATCTCTGAGCAGCTGTCAATCACTCGCAAACTCCGATCAAACGGTCAAACTAGGCAGCGCTGATCAAATATGAATCAGTATTCTGTTACTGTAGTGATTATTTCTCGCCTCAAATGTTTTCAGAAACGTCTTGTAGTGTACTGTTTAGCTGTAAAACGAGAGAGTTTGTTACCCAGCAGCCATGTTGAGATCAGTTGAGGAAATACCAAGCACCGCCCACCAGCCGGAGCACAGCCAATAAGAACGCTCTCTCTCTCTCTCTCTCTCTCTCTCTCTCTCTCTCTCTCTAAAATGACCTGTGATTGGCCAATGTCTCCCATCACAGGCTAGTTTTTTTAAAGCCTGAAATCAGAGCCATGAGGAGGTGCAGAAGTCAAGTTGTCTCTCTGAACACTTGAATTACAATATGCTGAGAGGTTATTATGTATTTTTTTCCCCCAATGATGCCACAAATTTCTGCCAACTGAAGCTTTAAAAACATATTTAGTAAGAACTTATCAGAAAATAGACAATATATTGTGTGGCTTGTATCAGTTGGCAGACTAGCAGTTCAGGCGGTGGTAAAGTGGTGTTGCTTTGTTAAATGAAAGGTTGCCCTATTGATATTTGCGATGAAGATGAAACTATTGAACACCTAATTCTGGAGTGCCAGAGGTCTAGAGATGTATGGGGAAAAAAATGGCAGGTGTTTAATATTGATGTGAACTATAATGCAGTGATTTATGTTTTTTTTCTGCCTAAGTTGCAGCAAGAATTATATTGGATGATATGTACAATTGTAACAAAAATATGGAAGACAAGGTGTGTCGTGGTCCTTCACCAAGTCACCATCTCTAGTGATGCGGTTTTCAAACAAATCATAACTGAACTGAAAAGTTAATACAGTTGTAGCTTTCTGTATATTGTGGGCACTGTCCTCGTCATTAGATGTTTTCTCCACTTTGTATTTTATTGGGTATGTAAAATTTCTTTTCTTTCTTCTTGTGTAAACTCAATAAAGTATTCAATCGTCATTTTTGCGTACATCATAAGCAACTTATCTACGACCAAAAGACAGAACAGGACTCTGACAAAAGTATGCCTCCAGACACAAAAGTTTAATGAATGAACAATATTTGGATTTGCTTGTACAATAACATCATTAGTGCAAACAAAGACAAGCATTTTGAAAATATTTAACTATCACACTTCAGCAGCGGATATGCAATGTCAATACAACACAACAGATTGACATTTTGAACCACATATCTCTAATCAGAGACAAGCCAGCACCAGCTCTGGTAATATTCTGATATTTAGAATAAATACACCAGGAGAGAAAAGTGTGGGGAGAATCGAAAGGGCCGATTATAGAAGTGATTTAGAAATCAAGCTTAAAATATATAGAAATGTCAGCCATTTAAGAAACTTTAACATTTTCCAGCACCGTCACCTCAGCATACCTCAGTGAAAAGTCAACCTGGCTGTCCTCTGGAATGTGCACTGGTTTACTGGAGCGAGTATGTTAAACCACGTCAGTGTTAAATTGATGCAGTGGCCTAAATTCAAAGTGTTGCAATGTCCCCACTTGTAATTGTATTTTTAATTAAAGAAGGCAACATAAAAGTGAATGGGATATGTCAGTATCGAACACTGATCCTTCATGAGTTCACAAACTCTTGCTGGCTGAAAAATAAAAATTGTCATCACAAAGAGATATCTCACTTTGGTCTGTGACTCAAATAAATACAAATAAATATAGGGTGTATGCTGAGATGTCAGTGTGGCATTTAGGAGATTACATAATCAACAAAATAAGTATACAAGCAATGTCAATAAAACATGGCTTCTGATCCTGAAAAATGGGAACATTTTACCATTACATCCACTGTCTGGCATCTACACACAGATTGAGAATGTAAGCAGCAATCAAAAGTGTTTCAGTTAATACAGGGTGATTACCACTGACACAAGGTAATGATTTGACAGTTAACCATCAGCGTAGTCATAGCCGACCAATGATCAGAAATCCCCACTCCTTCGAGGATACTCCCAACGTCGATCCAGAGCATCAGTAGAGAGACAGAGTAATCAGGGGGAAACGAAACAAGAGGCATTCAAGCCACATACCAATCAAGGTCAAAGTGTAGTGTCACAGAGGTCAATATGACATAGAGGGGAGGGTGACAACAAAGTAAAGGCGGGCGCGAGGCTGAAGTGCTCCTTTAGAAGATTTGTTGTTCAAAGAGGATCTTCTCAAATCCTTGTGGAGCTGTGTGATAGAAGTCACTAAACTGGCAGTCTAAGATGGCACTGTCATCCACTGGAACACAAGAAGGGGACAGACATGAGCACAAGCTTAGACATTACATGTTAGCCTCTTAAACAAATCTTTACCATAAGAAGCATTTAAGTTAAACGCATTTCCCTGTTTCAGTATTTCTTTAAATAGACAGTGTGTAGGATTTGGCGGCATCTTGTTATGTTGTTGCAGACTGCAAGAAACTGAGTACCCCTCTGCTGACTCCTTCCTTTCCAAGACTGCGGTAACGTGAGCTACTGAGTGCAAAACCATGCTAACGCCGTTCACCTCGCTCAGAGGCCATCCTTATCATAATAACACTACTTCAGGAGCAACAGAAGTCAAGACAGCTGCTGGCGGTACCACGGTTTTGCACTCTGCGGCTCACATTACCGCAGTTTCACAAGCGTGTCGGAGGCAGTGTTTGGTTTTCTCCGTTCTGGGCTACTGTAGAAACATGACGGACTCCGTGAAGAGGACCCGTTCCCTATGTACGTATGAAGGGCTCATTCTAAGCTAACAAAAGAAACGATTCTTAGTTTCAGGTGATTATACACTGATTAAAACACAGTTATGAATATTATATTCCATTGCTGCTAATTACATCCCCCAAAATGTTGCACACTGTTCCACATAAGTCAAATATTCAAACCCAAGATGTTATTTTGGTTGTACTGTAACATCAGATATGTGATGCTTGGCCAATGGCCACATGTGTCCATAGTCAGGATTGATGAAAATGGTAAATGAAAATCAAATATACCATAGTTTCAAATGTATGAAAATGAAGGCTGTCAATGTTAACTTCATAATAATGCTTTAACGCAAAAAACGTTTTAACGCCACTAATTTCTTTAACGCAATTAACGCAACTTTTAGGTTGTAGCGGGCTCAGTTTTAAAGCTAGAGTGAAGACAGTGGCATCAAATGAAACCACAAAACCTAAAGAATCCATTGATACGAACCATGTCACACTAGCTTGTCGGAAAGGAGGCTAAATAATGCTCCAAATTTGCTCTAAATTTTGGCGAGGAAAAACTAGCATGGCCATCTTCAAAGGGGTCCCTTGACCTCTGACCTCAAGACATTTGAATGAAAATGGGTTCTAAGGGTACCCACGAGTCTTCCCTTTAGAGACACACCCACTTTATGACAATCACATGCAGTTTTGGGCAAGTCATAGTCAAGTCAGCACACTGACAGCTGTTGTTGCCTGTTGGGCTTGAGTTTGCCATGTTATGATTTGAGCATATTTCTTTATGCTAAATGCAGTACCTGTGAGGGTTTCTGGATAACATTTGGAATTCTATATATAATATTTGAATATTCAAATATTCTGGATAATAAATACTTGACAAATCTCCCGTTAAGGTACATTATGAACAGATAGAAAATGTGCGATTCATTGAATCACACATCGATGAATCGCGATTAACTATTGACAATCATGCGATTAATCGTAATTAAACATTTGAATCGATTGACAGCCCTAATGAAAATATGTGATCCCATTCAACATTTTATTTATTATACTTTGAAGTTAAAATCATACATGTACTCAGGACTCACCGGATAGCCCTTTTGATACTGATAAAGTACAAATTAAGTTGAATTGATGTCTTACTCATAAGTAATAATTTGCAGAATAAACCAGAAAATATTTTTGCTTGTTTATCATATTATTTGTTCTGCAGAAATTAGATAAATGCTGTATAACAGCAGCTGTTTGTACATAATCTCTCAGTATACCATGTTACATTTTGCCAGTTACCAGTTGTCAACCTGAGGTGTGGCAACAGCAGAGGTGGTGTTTGTAGCTCTCCTTCTTAACCACTTTACGTGCCACACCTTTCTAAAATGCTTGTAGGAGCCACACGTGAAGTATCTGGTATTTTCTATGTTTTGGTTTTGTTGTATTGTTCACCGCACTGTCATTATAGGTGGTGGTTGTGTTCACCGGAGCTTGGGTGGTAACGGTAAACGTTTTTTTTGGCACTGTTTTTTTGACTGCACTCACGCATGCCAAGTTATGATTTGGTAACTGGAACCGGTTGTAGAAAGAATGAATGGAAGAATAAATGGCCAAACGCATAACTTTTGTAGTGGAACTGAATTATTTTTTGCGCATCACAGTGTTTTCTCCCGTCTTCAATCCCTCGCGGCTTCTTTGGACTGCCTACATAGGCCGCTATAGTGCCGTTTAAAAACAGAAAGTGGTGATCCAATGCAAACACTGAAACATCCACTGGTGAACTGAGCTATGAGGTGCAGATAAGACAAAGCGAACAATGTTGTAAATTCCAGTATAAGGATGCAGTCATCTGTTTCAACAGAGGAATAACAAAACTCAAACTTATGGAACTAATTTGGTGAAAACTTTCAATTTTAGGGGTGGGTAGCTAACTATTTTAGGGTTTTCCATTACCAGCTTCATTAAATCTTTTCATTTTTATTCAGTCTAAATATAGACTCAATGTGCAATGATGGAAAAATCTATATTTTATGGCATCATTATTATTCATAAATGCACAGGTAGTAGTAGTTTGATTCAAAAACATACCACATTAACTTATAGTTCTTGTGGAAAAGTGAGAGTGGAATACAGTTTATGCAAATGCTTACTAGAAAATACTGAGTTTGCCCTTTAAATATAGATGATATTACTGCACATATACAGCACAATAGGAAATGAAATAGAAAGTTTGAGATTCTATTTATGAAAGCATTCAGGGTGACTTTATGATCAATGGATATATTTTCTAGCTCAGAAGTATTAGAAGTGCTTTATAACAGAGGGTGTTTGCACAAGACAGCTCAAACAAATGAGTCACTAATTACAGTTTTTCTGCATTAGTGTTGCTTTAGGACAGAAACAGGCACAGCTAAGCACCAAAGCCTAAATGTTTTCTTTCCAACATAAAATCGGCAGTTGATTTCACTGACTGGCTTAACATCTACCCGAGAGGAGAAGCCAGTCAATGAAACCATCCTTTGACTGTCTTGAATCTCCGTGGCAAGACTGTCCCTTCCCGCTAAAGGCTTTATTTTGATTAGTCCAGTGCTCGAAGTGTGCCGGTACTCACCAGTACACAGTACTCTCTGGGAGATTCATAACAGCGCAGCGCCAGTGTATTTGCGCCGCGCCTCATAAGCCTTATGAACATAAAAACTATGTGGGGGACATCTGGATGAGCCGATGCATGGCACAGCAGAGGGTAAGAAGAAGGGTGTTGTAGTTTATCAATACAATGTTCACGTCTTTTTTTCAGGCTAAAATAATTAGTGAACTGTTCATCATAACTTTTTTTATTTGTGAACAAATTATTGAAACATTATTTAAAAGTTTTCTGAATTTCCAGAAGAATTCAGTGTTCAGATGAAGGCTGTGATATATGTAAATAATTAAATAATCATTTAATTAGTAATAATAATGGTCAAAAATGATGTCAAATTGCATAGTTTTAAGTAAAAAAAACCTGGGATGCTCCTAAAACCTGAATGATACCCTACTATAGGCTACAAATAACACAGGAAAGCACTTTAACTATATACACTATATACAAACACACCACCATAACCCTATAGTGGAATATTATTGAGTATTATAGGCCTATAATAGAAGAGCCCAAGTAGTATAATAGCAATTAAACTACAGACAGCTGATTATGACTCAGTATAACATGCTTAAAGAAATAATGAACAAATAGGAGTAAGTTGCAAGAGATTGCTGATACCGGCCGATACACACACCAACATGTGAATAAAAGAGTACTGGCACTTATTTTTTTCCACTTCATGCACTGGATTAATCCACATAACTCACTCTTGGATGTGTGGAATCTATTTGTGGTCAGTATAACTAACAGAGCGAAATGAGCAGTGTTTTGTAAAAATGCACAAATACAGCCCTCTAGTGGAATAACATTGTAACTGCCATAATGGTACTTCTGAGAAAGCAGTTCGGCAGTCAATAATGTTCACATAGATTGTTTCAAATTAGTCAAAAATGATCCCAAGATTAACAAGCCGTGGTTAACTAATTAGCATATCAAGCCCAACAAATGAACTTACCATAAACAACAGGGTATACAGTGCCTCGGATCCCTGAGGCAGGACAATGCATGTTCTTTCCATTCAGATATAAATTCAGCTCCACATGGTCATATGTGATGCCCTGAGGAACACACACAAAATTAGAATTAATAAATGACTTTTGTGCATGTGAATATGACAACACATTATACATTGTGTAATTATCAAAAATAATCTGTAACTGTAACCTGAAAAGATAATAGGAAAGATAAACATCTTTCCTATTTTCAGCTCAAATCAAGGAGCAGGAAAAGCCAAATAATATAGAAACAAAACAAGGATATGTATATGTTTTTATCCCGCTGTATTCTTTGCTTCCCTCTACTTCCTGCAGTTACACTTTCTCCTGTTGGATCATGATGGCTTGACCTTTAATTATCACTGTATGATCATGGTCAATGACTCTTCATTCAAGCAGGAAACGTGTCTGACACAAAATGGAACATAAAAACACTAATCTGGTGGATCAAAACTGTTGCAACCTGCCAATTATCTTTTAGATATCAAGAAATTAGTCATCACAAAATAGCCCATGAAATAAGGAAAAATCCAACAACATTATTTGTTATTCATATTCAACATTAATTATTATTAGCTCAGACAGATATGGCTGTTTGTTGTGTGTAGAGGTGCGTGTGTGTACAGTAGAGCCGAAGCTTCAAATACCTGCTAATATTTCTCACTGGAGCTTCGAAGCCCAAAAAATGATAGTTGGGACAGCCCTAGTAGTCTGTGATGTATTTTTAAAAGATATTATTGGACACCATGCAATATCATGCAAAATGAGCACAAAAAGCATCACAAATGTATTGTAGTTGATCGTGGGCTTCACAAGGACAGTATAGTATTGGATTTTTATTCATGTATGGGTGTTCATTTATCCTGATCATTAGCCCCCAGCAAAGGAAAAGCAATAACTAAACCCAAATGAGCAAGTGTCACTCAGTTTAGGCGGTGAGCGATAACACAGTTTTACTAACTAACAGACCTGAATTTGGTTCCTGATGAAAATACATTGAGAGAAATAATATTCTTTACACAAGTTTAGTCGTGCACAATTTGCAGTACGATACGTTTGTCTGTATACACGTCTTTGCTCTGCCTTCTGAGCATGTGTGCGTGTGGTGTTGGTGGTGTAGTACAGCTCATATAAATACAGTACTGCCACTAAAGGACTTATGGGGTCGCTAAAGTTTTAGGTTCCAGCAGTAGTATCTGTTTTGGTTTCTCCTTCAGTGGGACCATATAGTGTCATAAAATGAGCATGACTAGAAATAAAGCAAGACAAAAACATTTTATGAGTTTATATTTTAGGTTTGGGAAAAGGAAAAAAAAAAACAAGATTTGTCTTATATGTCTGGTACAACATGTCAAACACTGCTTTGTGCAGATAATGACATGCTTGCTGACAGTGACAGATAGAGGTCTGCATGAGTTTTAAAACAGCTCACACCCCCGCTGGGTTTTGCGCTGCAGCCGCCTGCACCCGCAGGACAGCCAACAAACGCAATCCATTTTTTCCGGACCCCAAGTCTGTGTTCATTAACATCATATTTTATATCTGAGTCCTGAATGATGAAAATGGTTTGTGAAAAATTCCAATAAATGTTGTCTCAGCATGATGAAAAATCTGTTATGATTTATAAACTGATGCCAAATAGCAATTTTGGCCCACACAGAAGGCTATCCAGCCCATATTGGACCAAGCATTACAATGTGACTATCAATGTCAGCGAGCTGCCTTGAAAAAAAAAAAAAATACCCACAAATAAAAGACATCTACTGTGGGTCTCACGGGACTTCCAGGCCAGCCTGCCCCCAGCAGGCCTCTAGCAGATGAAGGGGTTGATTAAAGTTCTGTAAATACACTGAATCTACACTCACATGCCTGTTGAAAGACCATGAGATGTGTGGACAGACTAAACTGATCAAAAATTAGATCTAAGCAACCATTAGTGAAGCACCTTAACGCTACGAGAAATCATTTGAGCACCCGTGTCAGACAACACAATCTTGATCTTTGGAATAGAAACTGATAAGGGTGTCCCCAATACCATTTTTGGGCTTTGAAGCTTCAGTTAGAAACATTTATAAGGTATTTGAAGCTTTGCGGCACAGCAGGCTGACATGTTACTCTGTCTATCTGTCACCATAACCCCGTTTCAGTGCTTGGGACACATGCACCTCTACACACAACAAACAGCAACTAATAATACAACAACTAATAATAATTGATGTTGCATATGAATAATGTTGAGGGATTATTACCAAGGCAGCCGTTGAAGCTATAAACACTGAAATCTTTCAAAGACTACGTCATCAATCTTAAATTCAGGATCAAGTGACATAATAAATGTTGCACTTACCACAATGTCACCCTCCTGAGGAAGGCTGTTTGCGGGTAGGCGATTCTTCTCTTCATTATTATGGTACACAGACCCATCATGCCTCAGGACTAGGCTGTTTGTGTCTCTGCCCATAGGCACTTGATTAAGATTCACTTTCTGTGTAGCCACACCTATTCCCCACACACCTGAACACAAAGCACAACACTGATTATCTGCTATTTTTAAACACTTTTAGACTAAAATGTGTTTATATTCATGACAAAGACCAGCTGTAATAAAAAAAAAAAAAAAAAGGCAAGATTTGCAAGCATAGCACATTCACAACTGAATGCTCAGTAAAAACAGTCTGTGGCTAATGCGGAGCTGCGTGAGGGTAGCTTTACAAAGTCAAACTCCTTGTGCTTTCAAATGCTGTCTTTGTAAGTGTACAGAATTCCACCAGCGAGCATGCAGTCACAAGATGCTGTAGCTACTAAAAACTGCAGCATGTCCATATCAATAACTCCCACTAGGAATGCACCAGAAAATGTGAGTCTGGCAAGAAAAAAGGCAGCAGAGGTATGGAAACAGGCTGGTCATCATCTAGAAGCTCTTACCAGTGGACTGGATCTTAAACTCAAAATAACTTTTGTTCTGGTGCAGAGGAGCGTTGGCCAGACAGCCTCCAGTGCCACATATTCTCCGGCCGCTCTTCACAATGACAACATCTGTGCCTGCAAAACAAAGACAATAACACATCTTGTTGTAAAAACACATACAAATTCATAAAAAAAAAAAAAACAATTTAGCAACAAGTTGAATAATCTGCCAATTAATTTGCTGTTAATTAATCAATGCTTAGTCTATAAAATGTCATAAAATGCCCGTCATTACTTTCCTAGAGCCCAAGACAGTCAAAACATAATACATTTACAATTGAAAAATCAGATAAAAGCAGCAAATCCTCATATCTGAGAAGCTGGAAACAGAGGATGTTTGATAAATGACAAACGATTAATAGATTAGTAAAATTGTTGCTGGTTAATTTTTTTGATTAAATCAACTAATCACCACAAAGCCAACTGCTGTTAGTTAATTTGAATTATACTTAACTTGTTGCATTTGGATAAAGCTTCAGTTGCATTATCCTGGTGAAATGTCTTCAAAAAGTAAGATTACTTAAATACAACTGAAGTAAATCATACCCTTAAGTCTTATTTTAATCTGACATAACAACTGTGTTGGCATGGGAAACATATACATTTACATTACCAAAGCAACTGTGAACTAAAAAACTAAAATCTGGTCCCCTCTCTAGGTTACATGGTGGTGAGGAGGTTGTGTCAATCAATCTCTTTCTGTATGACGACGCCTGGAAGCTGCTTGACATCTCCTGGATCGATCTCTTCATATATGTTTCACATTTTATGTATCATTTTTATTTTGTTACATGGATTATCTATGTTGTATTTTCATTATGTTGTTACTCTGTACACATAACATCTATTTCACCTCTTTCCCTCCTGAAAGCCAAAATACATTTCTGATCTTCTGCTATGTTATGAACCATCCAGACCTCTCAGGTCATCTGGATCAGGTCTGCTTAGTGTCCCCCAGAGTCACAACTAAACATGCAGAAGCAGCATTCAGTTTTTATGCACCAAATATCTGGAACAAGCTCCCAGAAAACTACAGGACCAACTCCAACTCTGAGTTCTTTTAAATCAAAGCTTAAAACTATCTTATACTGCACTAGAGCTTTTACACTTGTGTGTTATACTCTATTTTAGATTCTATCTTAGCTTTTATTTTCAGCTTATTTTTATTTTCTAATCATTAATGAATTTATAACTGTTTTAATTATGTCTTCATGTTCTTTTGCACTTTGTGGCAATGTTTTTGAATGTTTATGTAAAGCACTTTGAATTGCCCTGTTGCTGAAATGTGCTATACAAATAAAGCTGCCTTGCCTTCCAGTTTTCCCCTGTTTTGGTGGGAGTTTTTCCTTGTAAGGATAAAGGGTGTCGTATCCTGTATATATTGTAAAGCCTCCTGAGGCAAATTTGTGATATTGGGCTATAAAAAAAATAAAAAATTTAATTTATTTGAGCTAGATTGGAAGCCAATTGTGGTCCAGTATGAATTATAACCTTACACTGCACACTAACTGAGAATAGGATTTCAGTGAAGCAGGACACATCTTGAGTCCATTATTTAACATTTTTTAATGAAAATAACTTGCATACTCCTACTTTCTGGATTTTAATATTACAACTGAACAAACACACATACAAACTACTTTTTATATGCTTTAAAACAAGTTTAGTTTAAAAAACAGGAAATGCTAATCCGGATAGCTATTATGAACACTGTCTCCAGCTAGCCTTTAAATGTCACGACTAACTGTATTTTAATAAAGTATATAACCTTGTAGTGTGTTTATTAAAGGGGGTGTTGTAATACACAGCTGCAGCCACACAGAAACACATTTAACTACCTATAAAGGTTACAAGACTACGAGCAGCTATCTGTTAGCTAGCTAGCTAATGCTAACCATCATGACACACACACAAGCAGCAAACAACACATGTGTAAACATCAAACTGCTGTGGGAATAAACAGATAAACTCACTCACCCATGTGGTGAGTATCTAACTGAACAGTGGGCATCTCTTTGAGAGGGATATGCCCGGTTCCTCCATCTCCGCAGCAGCTCAAACAACACGTAAACATCGCAGCCATTCTTGCTAACTAACATCCGGAAACAAAAGTCACACCATGAAAAACCTAAAGAGCGTCCAAAAGGGCGTCATGACGTCAAGGGCGTAAAGACGTCACTGACACAAAACAGCGACACGTGGCGGCAGAGGTCGGAGCTGCATAAGCCCCCATGCTATAACCAACTGTATCCAATCACAGTGGCTAAGATAGGCAGTTGCTCCTGATGGCATGGAAACAAGGGAAGAAAATCAAGGTCAAAAATTTTCTACACGTGACTAAGTAACTATTGGGTATCGATGTTACATAACCACAAAGTGAGAAGAAAGTGAGAAAATGCATCAGATGTTTTTAGTGAACACAAATGCTGAATTGGTGATGCCCACTAATAATAACAGAAGAGCATCTTCAGAGGCTGAAACATAGAAGTGATACAATGTTGCTGATGTTTCACATTCTCGGTCTCTGTTCCAAGATTATTACATCTACCCTACCTGTTTTACTAGTGCAATTACCTCTGTTTACATTACATCTATTTGTATATGTTATTCTTCTAGTGTAACACTTCTGTTTATATGTATTTATTAAATCTACTTTACCTGTTTTATTTGCTTTATATAACTGTGTGTTTTACCTGTTATATGTTTTATCTGCCTCGTTTAGTCTTGTCAAGTATTTGTTTTAAAGCACTGACCAGAAGTGGCAACTGTGAATCTCGCTGTATTTAACACAATAACAATAAAGCTTTCTATTCTATTCTATAATGTGCCACTTTGTCTGCACAGTGTGAGATAGCATTGAACTTTTTACATGCAGCTGTGCGCCTTCACTTGCACCTTTATTAACTGTTTACAGATGCATATATTGACAAGTACCCGACTGAAGTGGGTTAGTGTAAAAACCATGCCAAACTGGGACTAGTTGACAGTTTTTCACGCTGTAATGTTTTGCATAGCAACAGCCCCTCCCCCATCTCACTGGCAAGGGATCCTCTGCAAATTACACAACAGGGACAAAAACGTAAACAACCCAAATGCGCACAATTACGCACCCCGCAAAAACTTGAAATATCACCAGCTTCCGCGTCGGTGGCATTATAGCACACACCTTCATGTACCTGTGCGCTAATACACACGCATCAGTGTGTTTTCATTCTCTGTGCGTCGCCGAAATGGTTAACTCCAAACCCGGAAAAGGGGCGAAGTCTGCACAGCAACAAGCGCCATGATTGCGTTGCACAGTGCGTCTTCAGCAGCTGGTGAGTGATTCTTTTGGTCCAGTAGTTGCATGTTACTATGCGCTTGCAAAATCTGTCACAGCTCTACTTCAGCACCTTGCCAACAGGAGGAACACTAACACGAAGCCTGTGTGTCGATAATTTGTCGCATTGGATTGGTTAGACGGCGGTAATTTAAGGGCTCAACTCAGCTAACCACTGCCCTGCTATTACTGTAATACAAAGCTATAGGAGAAAAATAGTTTGCTGCCTATAAAGTCATTTTTTTGACTTTCCAGCTTGTTTTTGCGACGCAGTTTTTTCTTTACAACGCCAGCTGTTTGATTACAGATCAGAGAAAAAGCAGGATGTTATTTAACATTAGGTGGCCAAATGGCAGATCTGATGCCAAGCTTTTGCGCGGGCACAGAGATGATGATGCGAGTCAGTTTCACTTTCAGGATGGGAATACTCCACACGCAGCTGGAACATGACTGCAAAAAACCTGTATCCTTTTGCGATGCTACAGCATTTTTCCTGTGTTAATGTATTCCCTCGGTGTGGGTGCGTAAAGTGTTATATAGTGCTGATTTATTGGGCTTTCTTTATTTTAATTACGCACAGATTTGACGCCCTGGATATACTGTGTTTACAGGACACCATGGAGCAGCTGGAAGAGGAACTAACGTGCCCAATCTGCTGCGGTCTATTCGACGACCCGCGCGTCTTGCTGTGCTCGCACAGCTTCTGCAAGAAATGCTTGGAGGGACTCTTGGAGGGGTGCCGAGGTCCATCTTTCAGGACACCTCTCAAATGCCCCACATGCCGCAAAGAGACGCCTCACAACGGCGCGCACAGCCTGCAGATCAACTACTCCCTGCGCGGCATCGTGGAGAAATACAGCAAAATAAGAGTCATGCCCAAGATGTCTGTTTGTAAACAACACCGCGACCAGCCTCTCAACATATTCTGCGCCACGGACTTGAATCTAATTTGTGGCTTTTGCGCAACAACAGATGAGCACAGAGGGCATGAATTCTGCTCCCTGGAGGAGGCGTACGAGCGAGAGAAGGCGGCATTTGAGGAGCTGCGGCACGGCGTGGAGAGCTGGCAGAGCGCGGACATCCTGCTCTGCCTGGAGACACTGCAAGACAGGAAGAAAAAGGAGCTCCAGTCTGTCACCAAGGATGCAGAGAAAGTCTCGGACTATTTCGACAAACTAATCAGCAGTATTGAAGGCAAAAAGAGCGAGATATTGTCTGATTTCGAGACGCTGAAGCTGGTGGTGATGCAAAAGTACGACCCGGAGATCACCAAGCTGAGCGCGGCGGTGGTGGAGCACGGACGGGCGCTCAGCATCGCGGAGTCCTTCAGGAGCAAAGATGAGCCGCTGATCTTTCTGCAGCAGATGCAGGAGTTCAGGGAGAAGCTGAAGGTCCTTAAGGAGACACAACTGCCCACTCGGAAAGACACCAAACTCGGTCCACTCGTGCGTAATTTTGATGTCAAAAAGTGGGACTCGCTGAGGCTCAGAGAAGTGGACAAGATCTCGGTTCCTCACGAGAACGGCGGCTCCTACAGAACCGGTGGCAGCTCACCAAGATGGATCACCTTATTTATCAGTTTGTTACTGTCAACACCACTGCTGCTGCTCCTGATGCAGCCACACATCAACAACAACAACCTCGCAGCCTACGTGCCCTCGCAGATTGAACCGTTTCTCTCTGCTGTGTCCTCGCACCTCAGTCACACTGGTGTGTACCTGCAGAGGATGACTGACATGTGCACGAGTTTAATGGGTGCAGGTCAGGGATGCGTCGTGGACTTCATCGACTCTACTGTCAATTTTATTGGCAATTGTTTTAATTAACCAAACCTAGTGTGGCATCTCTGCAATGCACTCACAGCTATACAGAGGTTGCATTATAGTGACAGGTCAGATACGCGCCTGAATACATGAAAACACTTTTTCTTTTTTACCTATAAGCTCCAACCTCAATGAAGCCATAGAATCAAATACAATCCTTAATCTACAGAGGTTGTATAGCCTACATCTATGTGCAATTTACTTTCTTTTCTTTTTTTTTGTAAATACATGACAATTTTTATACTTAATCGACTCTACTGTAAATTTTATTGGCAGGTATGAATTGTTTTAATTAACCAAACCTATAGTGTGGAATCTCTGCAATGCACTCACTCACAGCTACAGAGGTGCATTATAGTGACAGGTCAGATATGCACCTGAATACATGAACAAAACTAATTGTTTATTTTTTTTTTACCTATAAGCTCCAACCTCAATGAAGCCATAGAATCAAATACAATCCTTAATCTACAGAGGTTGTATAGCCTACATTTATGTGCAATTTACTTTCTTTTTTTTTGTAAATACATTACAATTTTTATACTTGTCCTAGAAGGAAATTTTATTGTCAGGTATAAATTGTTTTAATTAACCAAACCTATAGTGTGGCATCTCTGCAATGCACTCACAGCTACAGAGGTGCATTGTAGTGACAGGTCAGATATGCACCTGAATACATGAAAACACTTAATTGTTTCTTTTTTTACCTATAAGCTCCAACCTCAATGAAGCCATAGAATCAAATACAATCAATCCTTAATCTACAGAGGTTGTATAGCCTACATCTATGTGCAATTTTTACTTTCTTTCTTCTTCTTTTTTGTAAATACATGACAATTTTTATACTTGTCCAAGATCATGAGAAATAAAACTGAGAAATTAAGTCACATCCACGAGTGTTTTTTTTTTTTTTTTTTTTAAGTGCGACATGTCAAATCAGCCAGCTATATTTAGAGACACTATGCAAGCGGGTGCGTGAACTAAACAAGAGTGTAATAAAAAAGAAATATACAGTGGCCTCCTCTCTGCAGAGCGCGTCCGCACCACAGTGATGCTGCAACCTCTTCAAGGTTACAAACGTTGCGTAACAGGCCCAGTGTGAAATATTCACCATCAGGCTGCAGACACAGCGGAGGAGAGAGAGAGAGAGAGAGAGAGAGAGAGAGAGAGAGAGAGAGAGAGAGAGAGAGAGAGAGGAGGGGAAAAGAGCACTGATGATGTTTTCAATAAACCTGAACAACTGACAGCTCTGTTTCTCGTATAAGGGATGACACAATTTAGGCAAAGGGTGCGCAATTGTGTCACGCAGTCACTTTATTTCTCCACATGATCTATTTGTGACGCATTCGTTGCCTGGTCCGGGTTTATGAAGTGAAACATCTGCAGCCTGTTAAGTTAAAAAGGAGAGTGTGGGCCTATTTTCTGCCATGCATCTGAATTTGTAGAAACATGCAATTTGTAAGCCTAAAATCAAAATGCAAGTGTGTGTGTGGGCTAATGGGAAATGATTTTAAATTCAGGGTATAGCTAAGGGACATTTTTGGCTTATCACCAACAATGGCATTTATTAAAATGGGCCAGTGAATTGTGCATTGATCATTTATAGTTCTATTTATTTATTTATTTTCCTGAGTAGAGCTGCTTTAAACATTTATTTTTTTTTTTAAATCCCCAAATCAGACCACAAAGTGAATCCGTGATGTCAGCACTGACCATAATTCAGGATGTACGTCATGGCACGCATGTACATATATATATAGCCCTTCTGTTGCCAGGCAAATATAGGATGGAAATAAATGTACTGCTCTACATTAATATTTGAATTGTCACAGCACGCAAATTTAAGTATAGCTTGAAAAAAGGTTGACTCAATCCAAATTAAGAAAAAAAAATATTTTAATATATTAACTCTGAATAAGTAAGACTTTTCTGAAAAATGACGCACGGTCAGCCACTGAGAGTTAATAAAATAAACTTCATCTATTTGATCAAATATCCAGATAATAAGTGAATAACAGCCTATCCAGTGTATATAAGGTCCCGCACTATTACACCCTGTCACATCATGGGTCTGAATGTGTGCTGGTGATTAAAGTTAAGACTCATTTTTATTATTAAAGCATCTTTTTCCGTGTTATTTCCTATTGCTATAATATAAATTTTACACAGAAGTTAATTTTCAACTTGTGAAAAAAAAAATGTTTGCAACTGTGCAGGCGCAAACCAAACGGACATGTTATTCTGCAATTAAAGCCTACAGGTAATTCAAAAAGCACCACCGATATGAAAACAGGTACATGTTTATTAAAAAAAAGTCCCAACAGCAAAAATAATGTAAAGTTTAAGACAAAATGTGGGATTTGACGCCGTACATGAATATCAAGACTGCTTCCGCTCTGCTTTCTATAAATACGCAAAATAGTCAAACATACACACATTAAATTAAAATAACTACATTTAGGAAAGGTTAAGAGAATTTAATAATTTCCTAAATAAATACAGATGAATTAACGTGGTTCATATTTACACACACACACACACACACACACACACACACATACACACACACACACATAGAAAAGATCCATCTTTCAGCTATTGTATTATAAAACAATGAATATTATTATATAAAGGTATATAATCTATTAAATATATAATTATTTATTTTAGATCTTCATTTGAAAAAAAAAATGCAGGCTTTTGTGCTTTAAAAAAAAGCAGTCCTAAAAATGCGCACAAATCGGACTATTTTCTCTCATTATCATTTTGCATAAATGTCACCTTTGCCAAATACCCTAATTTCAGTTTATTTAGAATTATAGTTGCGAAAACAAATACGAGATTTAAGAAATATCATTAAAGAGGCCTGCGAGGCCAAAAGGAAGGAAAACTGCTACATAAAGTTTGTTCAGTGGACGGAAAAATATGACTGAACTTTAGACCACGTCATTAGATAAGGCCTCTATGGAAAATGTAATCAATTAATTAATTAGGTCACTTGTTTATTTATTTCATGTTTTCACCAAATGCGAGGGTTCCGTGCGACTTTGTAAACAAGTGGAGCCACTCAGCCAGTGTCCTCTCCTCAGTTTGAATAATTTCATTTTACCGCATAAAGTCACATAAAACATGTGTTCTAACATTTTATAAAAGCCGAATTTACCATATTATATTGAAAGCATGTAAAATAATGACATTAATAATTTTTATTTATAGAAGGTAGGCCTAAATCTGATGTGAGGTTGTCGTCATCGGATGTCCTGGTACAATGATGCGCGCTTAACTCGCGCATCTCTTAAAATGGAGGATTTTAGCCATGTTACGGGACACCATGTCATTCGTTACAGCATTGCAGTGAACATCAGAATATCTCATATCTTTGTGTGCGTATTGGAGTCATAATACATAGTTATGTAAAGAGACTGGGTCGTTATTAGCGAGCAAATAGATCCTAAAGATCCCGTCAGGGCAGAGCAGAGCAGAAATCAGTCTTATATAAAACATTTTCCAAAGAAAAATAAATCTCGATTTACATAAACTTGTGATATTTCAAAAATAATTCTGGTGCGTTCACACTACACTGTAATGTAATAATTTTAATCCGCAGTAAATCTGTGTGTGTGTGTGTGGGCTCGTGCTGAACAGGCCGGACTCGCGCTGCAGCGAGGCCACGCGTGTGCATGATTTCTTCTTCTTCGTGGATGGCGGTGCTATATCAAGGCATGTAAAGGACTATCTGTGTTAAAACTTTTAGTCAATTAAAAACAAAGTATGTAGTAAGTATGTCATATTCAAAATAGATTCCAGACAAAAGCCAATTCAACATTTTATTTCTCCAAGTGTGCTGACAGAACAGTGAAAATGTAAGAAGATGATGTGTACACATTTTAACTATAAAAGCAAAAGGTATTGTGTTTGAGGTTAACTCAAAATCTGTGTGTAAACAAAGTAGCTGTGAGCATCTCTCAGTGCTTGGCACCACCAGGGAGGTGTTTGTACACTCAGTGGCTGGTTGCTCTGATTGTGAGTGGTCAGCTTTGCTTCAGCAGCACGATCAATACTGGAGGCTTCAGCTAGAGTCTTAACTCCAATATTTACGTGCTGCTACAGTAAGGCGACCAGTGAATGAGAAAATCCAACCAACTTTTTTTTTATCATCAGACAAACAATCGTCTATGTGGCATTACTTCAGACAGTGGAGACTAAAAATCCAAGAGGGATAGCAAACAGCTTCAACAGGTTGAAGAAGTGACAGTCAGGTTGTATATTCAGGCTTTACTGCGGCAGCACAGTATGGCCTGCATCTCTGTGTAACCCACAAACCATTCCGTGCTGCTACAGCATCGCCAGAACTGCAGTCGTGGTCCCTCCGCGTCCAACTCTTGTCATCTTCTGTGTTATTTACGGTCTTCATCCTCCAGGCTTCTAGTCCTAACCACATGGTCACAGATGGCTGCTTAGTACCTATCATTTATCTACCTAAAGACGTTCAGATGATCATCAGCATCTTTTTTTTGCAGATCTTCTGTCCACTTCTAAAGCAGACGAAGAGGTTCACCACCTGAAACACACAAAAACAGACAATGCAGTTTGAGGACAGCCTGTCAAAATTGCAGTGTTAGGCAAAAGTATGTGGACACCAGAATGTTACACGTGTATATGGTTGTTGAATATCTCATTTAAAATCTATGGGGGATTCCTATGACGTAACAGCGCTGCACTCCTCTGGGAAAACCTGGAGATTTGCACCAATTTAGCCACATAAAGACCCCGACACACGAAGCCGACGGTTGACCAGTTTGGGGGCCGTCGGTGAGCGCCCTAGTTTTGGCGGTGTGTGCTGCACCATCGGCTCTAGTCAGCCCGACGTATCAGCTGGTTTCCCTTTTTGAATGACAAATACGTACTAGGGCTACCTACTGGTAGGGAGAGTTATTTCATCTCATGCAGGCGCAGAACATATATGGTTGTTGGCCGTTGGCTGTAGACTTTGCGGTGTGTGGCGTGCAACCTTTTTGGCCAAGACACGGGCGACGTGAGGCAACGCAACAGTCAGCCTTTTGTTGCTTAGTTCTTTGATGTCGGTTTGGTGTGTCTGGGCCTTAACATCATCCCAAAGCTGTTGAGGTCAGAGATTAGGCAAGTTCTTCCACACACCAAACTCAGAAAAACATTTCTTTATGGATCTTGCTTAATGCACAGGGCCACTGTCATGTTGAAACAAGAGAGGGCCTTTCCCCAAGTGTTGCCACACCACTGGAAGCACCCAGTTGTCTAAAATAGCATTGTATGCTGCAACAATAGGATTCCCCTTCATTGGAACCAAGCAGACTAGGCACACTTTGTCCACATACTGGCCATATAGTGTACGCAAGTAATTTCACATCTTCAATTGATTGCTTTTTAGTGGCCTGGCAGAACTGTGTTTAAGTATGTTTTTCTGCACAACTTTAAAACTATTAGGAGGAAAACTGCTTTTGCAAATTAGACATTGTTGACTGAAATGGTTTAGAAGCATATTAGCTAATGTTCCAGCCAATTTATTTTTCCAAACACTGACATGATGAAACAAAGTACTGTGAAAACGGGAGGAAAAATAGCAGTCCGTACTTTTGCATGACTCAGAATATCAAATTTTCTTAGGAGTCACTCAAATATTGTGGCATAAGTGACATAAGTCGTGTCTAGAAAGTCACCCGGGAGTTGGGGGAACCTCTCGCGAGATGGTTTAGGCATTGATCTTGAATAGTTAAGATTAGGCCAGGTCGTCGGGCAGTGAGTCTCGCTGGAGATTTTGCAGATTTCAGGTCAGATTTCCCAATTTGCGGGTTACCTTCAAGACAGGACCATTTTCATGGCCAGTAAATACATTAGTGCTTTTGACAGGTGTTCCATAGACACCTGGGTGTAAAGTGAGCATTTGCGTCTGAGCTACAAAGATGGTTGCATGTCAGAGGGAAAGTGCAGTATCTCATTCAGTGGTTGAGCACTCAGGTTACAAAGCTAACTGCTGCTCCACTGTCCTCAGCTAAGTGTGCACCCAACAGAAATCACTGCACTTAACCTGGGAAAAATTAGGCAAAATCTTTTCTTTTTAAAAAGGTTGACTTTCCTAGAAACCAGTTATACAATGCAGTAACAAGCATCTGGTATTTAAAATGCACTTTAACCCTTTTCATGAAGCAAGAATGTCAAATTATTGGAGAAACTGCAAATCTCAAGTTTGCACAAGTGACAAGAGATAGTTTGTCTGTTCAAGTGGCATTTAGCAAATCACTGAAACCCTACCAGCATCAGAGGTGTTGTTCAATAGCTGACCAGACTGAATTAGCCCACTGGAGGAATCAGTAAAGTTAAGTACCATACAGTAGCTATTCCAGTTATAACAAGAATGTCAACTTTTCTAGCAAGATGTTTCAGGCTGTCCTGGTAAACAACATATTTGAACCTTAAAACAAAATCTCCCTTAACAAAACCTAGTTTGTATGCAAAGGTGCTAAAACAAACTTTGTTCTGATAATAATCCTGTAGGAGATGAGGTCCAACAAATGTGTTGCCACTAGAGGTCTCAATGGACCTGTAATTATGACCTTGGTCTGAAATGGACCTGATAGCCTGAACCTAATAACATCTCTAACATAAGTCCCATCCAAAAAGACACTGACAAGATGTACTGGCCTTCTCCTTCACACACACACACTCAAGTGCAGCTCGGAGGATGCCCGAAAAAAACCCCAACTTAAATTAAATAATTCATTAATTTGCTTGAGAAAGGTAACAAGAAACAATTTGTGGGTGTATTTCTTCTGTCCAAGCTACATTTTTGTCATGTGGTAGTGAAGCAGGGATTAAAAAAAAAGAAAAGATTTAAGATCTGTCTTAAACCCAGAAGGTAAACACTGGGACAGGTTATATGAATTTGGTTGTTTCTTGCATTTAAAGTGGCTCTTTGGAATTTGACTATTAAACATCACCCTTTTCAGCATCCCACAACCAAAAGGCAGAGTTGAAAATGGTTCCTACTCTTAATCACATTACCATGCAACAATAAAGTAACTGGCCAAAAAAAGAGCCACAAATTGTTCACTGTGATAGATTGCACATCTCAAGCAACAGCTGAATGAAAGATCAGATGCAGGGCTCAAAATTAGCACCAGCCACATGCTGGTAAAATATGCAAGTGGCTGGTAGATTTGCATCACTCACTAGCCAAAAAAAAAAAAACCCCCAATGGTAAACTATTGAGTGGCTGGTAAAATTTGAACATTGACAACATTTGGCTGGTGAACAAAAAATAAATTTTGCACCCTGGTCAGAAGTCAATATAAAACCCTGTGATAAGCTTTAGAAGAAGTTAGACAAGTGCAATTGCAGAGGTAAAATTATCATTATTATGTTTGTTATGCTGCCTAAAGTTTTCATGAACTTCACCACCAGTGCCATCATTACCTACATGTGCTATTGTCGTCTAAAAGCCTCTGTGTTACCTACTCTACTGTCTCGCTTCGTCAACGATGAGATTTGCTTTCTAATGTTAATTAACACTATGCGAAAGCAGTCATAGAAATAGGTGGGTTTTCCCCACAGAAATTCTAAGATGCAGATTGCGTATGTTATTAGTAATACTTACAATATAGGATTTGACTCAACTTTCTAACTCAAGGCAAAGTACACGGAATTCTCAGTGATCAACATTAATGACTACAGCTGAAATTTGTCGTTAGGCATGCAAAGGTAAAGAACACAAGAAGTGCAACAATGTTATAGTCAGACACACCTGATAGTGGCAGGAGTGTAGGAAGACAGCGAGGAAAGTGCTTTTAAGAAATGAATGAATTAAAACAAATTGGTGTGTAAGAGCCTGATCCTTGATGACATTTCAGCCTAAACATTTTTAAAAAGTCTATCCATAGTTTACATTTAGTACCAATTTTACAATTATTTCTGCCCTCTCAAGAATAAGTTGTTTGTACATTTGCACAGCCATTGCAAAAAGTGTTGTGCCTTCTGAAGTAAGGATGCACCGATTCCGGATCAAATAGCTGAATCGGATATCAATGACAATGGGGACGATCTATTAAATTTAATTCTATGTTTATATACTATATACAGTATATACTGGAATTTTAATTCCTGTTTAAGTTTTGACCAATTTGTTGCTGCATTAAAAAGGTTTACACTTGAATTGTAATTCCTGTTAACTTAAAAAAAAAATGTTGCCAAGTTGTTGGTGTACAATGTATTGTTTTAATAATTAATTACAATGCAGTAAATTAGTATCTATGTATTTATTTGTTACATTTTGTTTTACAAAGTTAGGAAAGCAATGTTTAACTCAAGCCTGATGTTGCCTTACACATGCAAGAATGATCCCAGTCACCTCCATACAGTGAGGCATACAGCTTATTAATTAAATACTGGTATCGGATCGGTACTCGTCGATACCCAAAGCCCAGGTATCGACTGAAAAAGTCGGATTGGTGCATCCCTATTCTGAATGACAAATTATTATTCCAAAAATGAATGTTACTTGATAACTTATGCTGTTAAATTGGTGCAGGACACTTTATGGAGGATCATTTGGTTTAGAGTTTAAAGCATTGCAAAGGTATCAAAAAGTCAACTAATAATACTCAGACATTTGATACACCACAAGTTACACTGTGGTTAATTTACAACTTCACTAGAGGGGTGTAAAATTGTCAGAGCTGTTGGGCATGACAAAATCTACTTATATTAGTCCTGGGCTAATAGGGTCCACATCCCCTGCCACATTAAAATGGATAAATCAAACAAATAAAAATGGAAGCAGTGTGTGATAAAATGATTGGGAGAAACAAAAAAATAAACAGCTATTTTAAAAATCAATTCATAGCTTGTTACATAAAAAATGACACACACTTGCAGGTTCCAGCTCCTCCTCAAACATTTGGAGGATTTGCTGCAGCTTTTTCAAGTTTTACATTATAGGCTATTTGAGAATTGAATCACCTGTTTTAGCTGTTCAGACAAAATAAGAAAATACATGAATGGGCTCTGGAAAGTTTCAGGTGCAAAGGGATGTTTGACAATTTCTAACATTTGAAGAATTAATGAATAAAGAAAATTTAAAAAACGACAAAAAGTTCTACTAATTATTCAATAAAAATAATTGTTTGTTGCGGTCCTAATTGTAAGCGAAAATCAGACTACAGCTAAGGCTGTTTATGGATTTTCCTGTTGAAAACAGCTGATACCCCCCTCCTTCCGACACTCTATATATGTGGGAGCGCACACTGTGTATCTACACAATGCAAAGTGGGAAAACATGGAAAACACAATGTACACCAACTTGAATTCACATGCAAAAAATTTGCCTAGTCATTTCCTTATCTTCAATGTCATATGTTCGTGCCATTAAACTGCAATAGAGGTCATGAAACAACAATTTACTTTGTCTATCCTTATAAATTACTTAACAAAAATGCACAAATTAACCATCCAGGTAAGTTGTGTACTTTCATTTTAAGCTGATAATTTCTTTACAAGTCCAGGTGGAATAGTTCATATCAATGAATCTAACCTCTCCCTATTTTTCTCCCTCTCTCCTTTAAGGCAGCATGCCCGGACATGTCACCTTCACTGCTCAGCCTTTTTAACCCATTCCTACGACATTTGCTCCCGATACAATGGCCTCAAAGAGTCACCTGACCCCAAGGTTGAAGGTCAAGTAACCTCCTACACCCCATCGGGTACAGGGACTGCACACAACAACCCATCACCTCCCCAGAAGTGGTCTGGGCCGGCCTGGTGTCTGTGTTACACCATCTTCTGCCTGTATAAGCACAAACTAAAAGGGAGATCTACATTTATGTCCTAAGCTGTGCAAAAAAAAACAAACTGAATGGCATTCACATTTATCCACATGAAAAGATCCATGCAAATTTGAGTTTCTCATTGTGTTCATAAAGCCCTCTATCTTCAACCACAGGGACTTGGAAAGAAACTACACCAAGTTAAATATCCACAGACACAACAGCCTGGTTTGAAAGCACTAACAACTTAAAAAATATTACTGATTTATACTAGTTACAGAATATATACTGTATATATATATATATACATATATATATATATATATACACACACAGCCATCCAGTATACAATGAATGTAAGAGTAGACCCACTGTTTCTTTTCACTAGGGATGCACCGATCCAACTTTTTCAGTCTCAATACTGATACCTGGGCTTTGGGTATCGGCCGATACCGAGTACCGATCCGACACATTTTTTATGTGTAAGGCAACAACAGACTTGACTTAAATATTGCTTTCTTAACTTTGTAAAACAAAATGTAAGAAATAAATACATAGATAACATAACATAAATTTACTAAATTGTTATTTATCATTAAAATATTACATCGTACACCAACAACAAATTACAATTACAGTTCAGGTGTAAACTGTTTCAATGCAGCAATAAATTGGTCAAAACTTCAACAGGAATTAAAATTCCAGTATATAATGTATATAGTATATAAACATAGAATTTAATTTATTGGATCGGCCCCATTATCACTGAAAGCCGATCCAGCTAGTTGAGTCAGTATCAGCCCGATATCGGTGCATCCCTACTTTTCACTTAGGCATGCAAGCAACATACACACAGATACAAATCCATCACTTTAAAAATTTAAGCCAGATAAACACCAGGTATTAGGCTAGCCAAATCATTGTTGTCCTGTGCTTGGCAAGACAATATCTCAGTACAAATTTACTCAATGTGCCACAACTTTATATGGTGTGATAAAATGTTTCACCAGCTACTGGGGCAGCATGAACTCAGCATGAGATCTCTACAGTAGTAAAAGCTAATAAAAAACAATTCATCCCTAATAACAAAAGCAACCAATTGTGATGACATATCAATAAGGGGAAAAATAAATATCACCTTTTACAAAACGTTTTTTCTTTTGCGAGGATGTGTAAGTCTAAAAGAAACCCAGGAGGTGTTGAACAGTTTATATTGTTCATTGTAGACCAGGGATGCTACCTATGAAGAACTGCTTTGTTCCATGCAAACACCAGTACTGTAATGGTGTGTGTTAATCCTAGAAAAACCTGTTACATTTGCACAGCCAGCAGAACGTGTCCAGCATAGCACAGGCAGAGTGACTGGGATTCCCTGGAAGCTACAGCCATTATCTTATCAAACGAATTACAGAAAACTCCAGAAACGTGTGAAAACACATACCTGGCATCAACAAGAGAGTAAACCCATTTCACAGGACAACACTAGCAGATATGTGAGAGTGACCTCTGAGTCATTCTTGCACTCCACAGGTATACACCACCCCCTCCATTTACTGTCAGGTGGGAGTGTGACAGAGGGACTCTTCAGGTACACAATATCTACACTAATAAATACAATTGCACTGGAAATTAAAGCTCAGCAATCAGCTAACATGTCAAATATTGTTAAATGTGATTTGTTGTGCTGTTCTGAATTAGTTAATGAGAACAGGTTTTACATTAGGACAGTGCATGTCTTCAAAAGTTTAATAATAATTAAAAGTTAAAAAAATTCAACAACTTCCAATGAATATGTGGACCACATGATAAGGTTCCCCCATGACCAAAAGCAGCATCTGTCATCTAAACACACCAGTGTGTCCACAATGTGTCTGGTGAAATATTTAATCTGAACACATAATTGCTGTACCTGCCTCTACTGTAGAAACAATGCATTTCAACTAAGTATTGCGCATTCCTCAACAAATTAATTTCTGATCTCTCCAGTTATTTACTACTTCATTTGAGCTATTTCGAGCTTCCTCTTACTGCCACGGAAGACAGAGCAGCAATAAACAGGATGCAGACAAAGCAGTACACGGTGGTGCAATTTCAAAAAGTACGACCTGCGGACTTCATTTGCACTTGACCATTAGCATGAAATATATATATATAAATATATAAAAGGCATGGCGGGAAACCAAAAATGTATTTTTGATAACTACCACAACTTTTAATATTACTGCAACTTGTGAATCACTACTACTTACAGGAACCATCAGTAAGGCTGAAATTAGGATAAGTGTGTATGATGTTATATGCACACATAAGCAAGAGGGGCAAAAGAGGAAGCAATGCGAAAGTGTGAGAGTTGAATGGCACACCCATACAATTACACAAACACACAGACTGTACTTGTTTTTTTGGGTGCATATTCCAACTCAAATGCCAAGGTTGAATTCAGATACTAACATTACTCCGGTTAACAGTGTAAAAAATTTATGTTAAACACACATCATGACCAAAATATTTCCAACTAAAAATAATGAGGCTTTCCCAGGACTTTAAGTTTAGTTGTTACACTTTTGATTGAGTTTACATGTTGACAAAAAAAATTATAAATAAATAAATCAAAGTGTAATATGGCTCTTGTGTATGTTACAAAATTACTTACATGTAAAATACAGGCACTAATAATCTGCGAGGATTTCACTACGTTCCTTACTTACAACTGTACAGGCAGTGACAACTACACACCAGCAGATCAACATGAGTTACAGCAGTAAATTTAAAATGATGTGTGCTGACATTACTGTCGCAAATACACCAAATTAGTTTCTTGAAGCAAACTTTAAAAAACTGACCAAACGAGAAATTTTGGTCACACTGTGTGTGAAAATATCCGATATCTGCACCCAAGCACACTGCCTGACTGGGGATAGTGGGTGATGTGTCACCTGCTTACCAAGTTAGGGCCACTAAAATAAAACAATACAAATCAGCCATAAATAATTTAGGATTATTATAATATTTCCAATCAAATTGCTCACAAGTTAATACTGTGGGCTAATCTAGCACTTTCAGGCAAAAAAAAAAGGCTGGAGCAGCAGCAATAAAAAACACTGTGTGTGTAGTCAGGAGGCGGCATACTCTTGCTACGTCAGATCTTACTGCCAGTGCTGTTGCAGGTTATCATATTACTACCTAAAATTTAATTATCAAGCAGAGGATTCACCAGCACTGTAACGGCTGACGTATTCTTTCTAAACATGCTGTCCAAGTCCATAAGCACTTCTGTCACTACACAAAAACAACAATAAAAGGGAATCTACAACTTTTTGAGTGCAGCTACAGAGGATCAAAAGATCTGCTTTTTAGAGAAATGTGCTGAAATGTACGAACATTTTTAGAGCTGCTAATTGAATACATCAATGTTCACATCACAACAGATTATCTTACTTTAGCAGGCCACAAAATTCCACTAACTTTTTCTGTTTATCGGATTATACACAAACCATGACAGCAATTAAGCACATATCTGATAATTATTTAAAAAAATGTTAATGCCACCTCTATAACATCTTAAGTGAAACAGGTGTTAAGCCCCATGCACTACAGTGATGCAGCACCTACTCTATGCAAAAAAAAAAAAATCAAAGCCAATGCAAAACATATGCTTGTAAGAAGCCTGCATATGCTGCACTGCTGTCACTGTCGCCTTAACTTTATGGATAAATACATCAAGTAAAATACACAGACACTCATTTTCACAAAAGATCACATCTAAACTTAAGGCTTACCTAGAATGACCACATTTTAAACTATCCCAGAACTTCAATCATGTCTGCGAGAGAGAACTGACTGACGCACATAAAACCATTTGACAGCTTCTATTTAATGCTGCTGAGGCGTAGAACTGAAACCAAGGCCAACTTCTGGAAAATAACCAACAGGACCCGTGAAAACCTGTTCCCATCACCGCAAATTTGAATACTATAAAGTTTGTGCTGAGTGGTGCAGAAAGAAGGAAGAGAAGGGTGGGGGCTCTTTGCAGCCTGGCTACAACACATGTGAGCAAGTACAAGAAGAGAGGCACAGTTTCACCAGGAAATGGGGGTGGGAGCCCATTTTGCCAGAGGGGTCTGAGAAGACAGAATGATGAGTCACAGAATGTCATGCTAACAGTCTGAAACAGCACAACGGTGCTCCACAAAGACAGTTAAGAGGCAAATACCAGAGAACGGAGGGGAGACATAGACCTGTAGCATTTACAGGAGATCAACTGTTGGTACAACAGGAATAAAAACTGTTAAAATACACCAGTACTAATTTGACAATTGCATACAGGGACAGTGTCAACATCATTGTAATCCCTCTTCAGAAATATGACCAAAATATTTACACCTACTTCCCCTGTATGAGCACGTTAGATACACATTCTAAAACTAGATAGTTGGTGTGTAAAAGTTTATATATTACTAAGATTCTTGATCATAAAATTTCACTTTGACAAAGTGCTACCTCGTCCTTTGAAGAGATTACATCTGACAAATTCAAATCTGTAGTCTTCATGAAACAGAAATATCAGCAATAAGCACACACACTGCAGCCGATATTGTAAAACAGATTACAAAAGATGTCTTCCATCAACTAAATTGGATGAAATTGGATTTTAATGATCACTGCCTCAACTGAAATATTAAGTACAGTCTATAACATGTGTATTTTTGCCCCTTTTTTTCTCCTTTTTATCCATTAGACTGACACTGTGAATCATAACATTTTCAAAGATTTTGTTTTTTTTATTATCTACACTTCACCAGCTGAGGGTTCAGTAATATTTTGCAAAGAGCTATCTGACTGAATTAACACGATGACAGACTGGTGGACAGATAATTTTAACTTTTAGCATGAAATAAGCAGGCAGGTGTACTTAGTTTGTCAATATTTTTGTGTATGTATATACACGTCCTATACATCTTTTTATACATCCTATAAAACTATTAGATATTGTGCTTTCACTAATTTTATTTTCCATGCACTACTTTTACAAACACTCTCTCTGAAAAACACATCCCAACTTAGGTGTAGTGACCCGAATAGCTTTTTTTTTTTTTTTTTTTACAGTGTAGATCAATTTATCAAGAAGCAGCATTTTTTTTTAAATATAATCAATAAATAGTTGGGGGGATATTTTTAAACATTATGTGTGAATGTCCAATTGGGGTTTACACAGCCACACATATAGAGACGAGCTGAAACTTGGGTTAATATAAATTGCCCATCCATTTTAAATACACCATGTGGTGTACATTAATTACCAACAAATTTGTTTATTCCTAAAGCAGATAATTATACGCCTGTCACATTTTTAAGTTATCATACTATTCACTGTGTTTCATACACCCACAAATTAAAGTTTTCTTGTCAGTCAGACACATGAGATCTTATAGTACAGTAATTTCCTTCTCTTCCTCCACCTCTTTGCTCTAATATGTGGCTGTGAGAGGTCTTTCTCTCATATCACTAATTTCCCTCCAACTAAATGCCCTAAAAAAATAAATGCTCCAACTATATGAGGTGGGTGGTTTCATCATGAAAATGCTGTCTCACTTCTTCTACAAAAAAATATTATTATAATAGGATACAATCTGCAATTTCAGTGAAGAAAGCTATGCATAAGACTAGTATTTAGTTTCATTTTCATTCAGGTCATGCATATCTAATTGAAGTGGAAACAACTCTTAACCTTACTGCTGCAGAATATGTATGACAAAATAAAAAAAATACTATTAGTAAGCATTTGTGACGGGGAAAGGGATAAAAAGACATTAACAGGGGAAAATGGACACGTTCTCAATGCAGTTAATATGAATTAGGATTTTTTCATAAATTTAAACATGATACTTGACAATGTGAACACGTATTTGTTTAAATAAATGCAACACTGTAAAAGATATGAAGGCCTCGCATTATGTAACACATTAAACCGATCTCTACTTAGAAGGAAGTAGAAGGGGCGGGTTTAGGCGCACAATTATATGGAGCCTCTCTTTTTCCTCTCTTCTGCTTTATTAGTCAAGTAGTTCATTATATGAGAAGCATGAGGCAGGATAAAATGCCATACATGCAACCTCTCCAGTAATTAATGCTTAGGTCCATTTTGTCACTATAAAGCGATTAGACCACGAAGAGAGGGTTTTTTTTTCTCCCCTCTCAATGTACTTGAATTTAATCAGAGCCCAGGGCACACAGAAAGTGGAGCGAGGCTAGTAAGGGGCAAAGGAAAAAAAAGGCAATGAATCTGCATCAAACTACGAAAAAAAACATTGCCTTTTTTATTTTCAATAACTAATTTACTGCATCGTTAGTGGGCTATGACAGCCATTCGTCTTAACGTTTTAACAGAGCTATTAAAAGTTGAATCATCATCATGAAGCAGCGACCTATAGGACTGTTGTCACTTTGGCTGAGAGCCACGTTGGTCATCTAACTGTTAAGGTAAGATATTCAAAAATCCATCAACTGTTACAAATCGAACGTTGAAATAAGAACCTATTAGGTCATCGAACGTTAAGGTAAGATATTCAAAATCTATCAACTGTTACAAATCGAACGTTGAAATAAGAACCTATTCGGCCATCGAACGTTAAGGTAAGACATTCAAATCCATCAACGGACACAAATCGAACGTTGAATATAAGACCAACGGTCATCTGGAGTTAATATACAAGAAGATAACGTTAAAGACTGCACGGTAAGAACCACTTTACGACACATACAGGGGAAATAAAACATTATTAAAGTCATGCCTGAGTGTAAGGTCATACAGCGATATAATGACAAACTTACCCGGTGTTTTTTTCTGTCTAACAATCCCAAAAAAAACGCTTAAGTTACCACAAAAGGCACTGTGTGTCTGTCCCGGTTGATTTTTTCCCTCCCAGTCTACCGTTATAGGAACCGTTTGTTGACACTGTGCTTCTCCTCCTGCTCGGCTGCTTTTTTGCACCTCCCGCTCAAAAACTAAGGCTCCAATACCGAAAAAAAATAGTCCATTATACTTCAAGTTTGATTTATAACCACCAAAGTTAAGTGTCTCCTCCATACAAAATAATTTTAAATTTTAAAAAAATATATCTATCCTTCCTCATCTCTCTTGGATAAAACGGTCCGCTGCTCGAGCGCATATTCGTTTCTACCGTTACAGCGCAGCACTGTATATGTGCTAGTATGCTAAGCTAACAGGCTAGCTGCTAGGAGGAGTACAAGCTGTGGCAACGTCTCTCTAACGTCTCTCCGTCTCCTCACAGTCCAGTTTGTGCGATTAAAATTTAAATACTTTGTGGCGTCAATTACCTGTGTTTCCATTGAAATTATCTCCTCTCTCTAAAAAGCGCAGTTTAATTTTGAGCGCCCCCGTCTCTCCGCGGCAGCTTTCTTTCTCTCTCTCTCTCTCTCTCTCTCTCTATGTTCGCAGCAGCATCCTCTTCTCCCCGCAGCTGCTGAGGCAATCCGCAGCTCACTCGAAAATGGCGCCGAAAGATACACTCCTCATTCAAATTCGATAGAGCCTCCCATCGCTCCCATTGGCCGAACGCGGAGCGGAGTCCGCGCCGCTGATTGGACGCTGAAAATGCACTCTCGAATGATCTCGCAGCCCACGCAGCGTTCCAACAGAGAGAGGGACACGTTAACTCTTTAGCTCCCAAACCACTTTTCACAGCATATCACCCAGAAGCTGTGCAATCTTTACGTTCAAACTTGTTCAAACCAGAATTTTTTTTTAAATATGAAATGAATGCCACGATCCTTATGTACTATTAACTATCTTGGACTCTAACCACTGGCGCACTTTACACTTACTTTACACTATACATCCTATATACCACTTTATAGACTGCACATATTACATTTATTTATTGTACATACTACATTTATTTATTGACGGAGTGTATACACTATGTTCACCCATTCACTCTGTATCTTTTATATCTCTATTTTTTATTTTTTATCATTTTTGTATACCTTTACCTCTCCTGTGTTTCACTCTGTTTGCTGATGTTGCTGCTTTGACACCTGAATTTCCCTCCAGGGATTAATAAAGGTTAATCTTATTTTATCTTGTTTTATCTTATCTTATCTTAAAAACACCATGCAGCTTTTATAAGTAACAAAATATACCATATAAACTCTATTGTGATACAACATGTGTGTTGTAAGTGCAATAAAGTCCATACTAAATAGCATTACCACTATATTCATAGCCCCAAAAATAAATATTGTATACATTTTAGAAATAGTATAGTTGCATGAGATTCCTTGTCTTGAAGCTGCAATCGAGCAAATGTGATGAAAAAAAAGTTATTTTTATAAAACCGTCACTATATCCTGACGGTAGTACATGAGACAGGTTAATCTGAAAAAAAAAAATCATGTGCCTCCGTGTCCTCCGGTGCTCTTAATGGCATCTGCAAGATTTCACAGACCGGAGGAAAACAACCAATCAGAGCCGAGCTGGAGCCTTACGTCTCTGAGCAGCTGTCAATCACTTGCAAACTCCGATCAAATGGTCAAACTAGGAAGCGCTGATCAAATATGAATCAATATTCTGTTACTATATGCCTATTTCTCACCTCAAATGTTTTCAGAAACATCTTGTAGTGTACTTTTTAGCAGCAAGGCTCCAGCTCGGCTCTGATTGGTTGTTGTCCTCCGGTCTGTGAAATCTTGCAGATGCCATTAGGAGCACCGGACGACACCGGAGGACACAGAGTCACATTACTTTTTTTTTCAGATTACCTGACTCATGCTTTACTGTCAGGATATAGTGACCATTTTATAAAAATAACTTTTTAAAATCATATTTGCTCCAATTCTACCTACTTCAGCTTTAATGTTATATCAAACATTGCCATTTGTCAAGTTTCTTAGCCCTGGTGAATATAACCAACCAAAACTTTTACTGGAGGCGCCACGGCCTTTACCTGTAAGCATGATAAAGGTCTATGGTACCAACTGAACTGGGCAAATCCAAAAGCTCACTCCATAGTGATCCACAACAAAACAGCAATGACTGGCCTCGTGGTTAAAATACTTCACTTAGATGACCCGGACTAAAATGTGTCATCTGTCTGCTATTGCACTTTAACTCACTGATTGAATTCATAATCAGGCATGTCCTATATAAAAACGTGACTAAATGATTTTATATGCTTTTTGTCAGAGTTGTAAAAACACTGTTTGAACTGTGGGCATATAAAAACACTATTTAAGCTACAGACATTTAAAGCCTTTGGTACAGCATATCATATATAGCCTATAAGGAGAGTTATTTCACATTACATGTAAATGCATTGTCTTAAGGCTGTGTAAGAATGCTGAATATGCTGCAATACTTTTCTTACCATCGTGTATATAAGCGCCATGAATGTGGTACTTATTTGAAATAAGCATTAGGGCTGTGTATTGGCCAGAATCTGGCGATACAATACGTATCATGATGCTGGGGTAACGATTCAATATATTCCAAAACTGTAAGCAAGGTGATATATTGGGATTTTTTAAATTTAAGTTTAGGAAAACTGTAATAGTATAAAGAACAAACCAGAAATACACCAACAAATATATATTGCATCCAAATAGTGGGCATGTCTGTAAAGAGGCGATTCGTGGGTACCCATAGAACCCATTTTCATTCACATATCTTGAGGTCAGAGGTCAACGGACCCCTTTGAAAATGGCCATGTCAGTTTTTCCTCGCCAAAATTTAGTGTAAGTTGGCCTCTTTCGTGACAAACTAGTATGACAAAAGAGTACAAAGAGATTCCTTGGGTTTTCTAGTTTCATATTTTGCCAGTACCTTCATTCTAACTTTAAAAGCCCACTACAACCTCCGAAAGACCGAATAGCGGCCGGGCCCAACAGTGAGCCATCAGATTTTCAAGAGGTTAATTAAAAATCGGTACAGTGTTTTGGAGAATCGATACAATATCACAACACATAATATCGTGATACCCATCTGTATCTATATATTTTTTACACCCTTATCTGGCATATGCTTATTATTAGATCAAGTAGTAAAGGAATCTGCGGGATTACTCCTAAAAAACATCATCATCAGCAAACATCATAACACGCGAAAACGCAGGAATAAAAAAGCCTTGACTTTGAGGTAAAGGGTAAAGGGTCTGCTAAACTATAGAGGCTCGGTCAGCAGTTACAGTATGTTCTCCTTCCACTTTCTCCTTGATCATAATGTGGAGTTGGGTTTTAAAGATGGTCCGTTACACAGTTCAAATGAGGACATCTTATCTTAAATTGCTGTGACATCATACTGCCCTCTCTAATTTGAAGTTTCCTTTTCAGCTGCCCCATTTTTTTAAACGTTTGACTAATTTGTTTACCACACCTTTCAAAGAGACATAGATATCAAAAACTCATACCATTATATGGCATAACCACTTCTTCTCAATTTAAGGTCAGCCTGGCAACACCACACGAGTGCACACACACTACTGTAGTGTGCATGCAACGGGCCAAAGCAGGGATGGGTTGGGCTCTGCCACAATAACCCTGCTGTTATCATATCTAGCATAGCATATAGTGTACCTCGGGCAAGATAAACAGAGACAGCCATTTCATCCCAATGCACACATAATAACAATACACAACATTCACCTGCTATGTCAGTAGTTGGCTCCACCAGGGTGCACTGGAAAAAGAATTAGCTGCAACCTGCTATTAGTTTTATGGAAGTGAATAGAGGCCAGTCTTTTTAGCACAACTTTAACTGAGTTTTTTTAAAAAAAAATGTCTACACGATCAAATATGTCATTTACTTTTTTAATGTATGGTATTTTAAAACTTTATATTTTTATTATGGTCCTCACCAAGAAGCATATATCATTTCTTTGCATTGCGGTGTACGTTGTTTTGTTTTTACTTTGGAGTACAGCAGACAGGGACAGAGAGGGCGGCCATTGTGTATGCGTTCTGGTGTAGTGTGGACAATGGGGCGGAGAGGAAAAAAACACACTTGTTTACAGATAAACTGGTTTGGACAGGAAGCCAGTAAGGAGGAGCTCTGTGTTGTTAAACAGGCATGTGGAGAGGCAGGGATGAGCCAGCAAAAACACCACCGTGACCATAGGGGAGATCATGATGCAGTACTCAAAGACATCACACACACACACACACACACACACACACACATTCATATCTACGAATGCACATATATGCAGTAATTACATCTTTGCAGAATTTGTCAGGGTTTTAAAAAAAATACCCGCTATAGTCAAAACCCTTCATAGACACAAAAAGAATAGTGTTTTTTTTTTTAGTTTCACTACGAGAAAAATTAACAAGATAAAAAGGCGCTCATGGGTCCCTATTAGCAGTGCCAAACAGTAGCCAAGCCGAGCCCTGGTGAATACTATACAGTCCGTCCTGCATTGTGTCACCGTCACATGAGCACACGCTGCCTTCCATTAGGCAGGAGATCCTTATGACTCACGAAAACACAAGTCACATGTCACTACACAAATGAACCATGCTACTCAGACTGCTCTGTTATCCACGGCAGCTTTCCTGCAGGCCCAAATGAAATCACATCATAATAATGCGTCTCTTCATTAGGACGGTTCGAGACAGAGTGGGGCTCTCCCTTGTCTTCTGGTAGACGAGCTGAACAAGAGGCTCAGTGTCGTGTATCGCGGCGTATGAACCGCAGACGGCAGGCTAACCCCGGCTGCAAAAGTTGCCACGCCGGGGCAGTTTTAGTTCAACGCAATTTGATTTCATGTTAGATGACTTGCGTGCATGGTTGGCTGTTACACTCAGCTGCTTCTCGTTCGAGGAGGAGTTTTACAGATTTTTTTTTCCTCTCTCTCTCTCTCTCTCTCCCTCTTTCATCCCTCATGTGACTCAAAAGATGGCCTTTCACACCACCACCACCACCACCAGACATGGGACTGCATCACATCAAATGATAGGGAAATAGGCAGCTCACAACAAGCTTCGAGAGTTCTAAAGCAAATCTTTCTAGTTTACTGAAGTGAGGAATATCAACAACAGACTGGATGACACCTTAAAGACAGGTTGATTAAGGTCAGGAGTGACATCAAACCAGGGATAAGCACCCATGTACCCTACCACAGAGGACGAGGAGTATTAGTAGTAGAATAGTTTGCGGCTTTAAAGGGGAACTATGCACATTTTCAAAATGAATACGTTATTCTTATGGTCTGAGACACTCCAAAAATATTTTTAAAAATGAACAACTCTCTCCCAAATCTAAAACTTAAACTTGTGATGTCATAGGGTATAAAGTGTGGAGCTGCATTCACAGACAATGAATTGGGAGAGATGTTCAAGATGGGACTGAGAGCACCCAGGGGAATGTTCTGAGTATATGAGAAGATTTTCTGTTTCACAACTGACAACACTACAATAGAGTAAAGCTGATTTTGGTATTAAAAAGACAACAAACATTCTGTGGGTCCATAAAAACAGATACACCTATCTCCCGATCACGATACTTGGGTGCCGATTCAATATGTATTGCGATTTTTAAGTATTGCGATTCAATATTACTATTTATTGCGATTTTTGTTAACTTTTTTAGCACTAGACCATGGGGAAAAGTTGAATCATACACTACTGGTGACTTTTACTTTGGAAAATATCTAAATTGATACAGTAAAAATGTTTGATTTAAAGCATGTATATAGTGAGATGACCTGAAGTTAAATTGTCAGGAATTATTTATTAAATTTTTTACAGTAACCCAAAAAGAATAAAGACATTTCCCTCACAAATTACTGGCATTTTCTTTTTAATTTTTAACAGACATGTAATGTTTTATACTTCTGGTGAATAAAATTCAATTAATAATATTTCAATATATGCATTTTATATATATAGTTCCCTTTGCTTACACCTTATTTCAAAAACTGGACCTAGTCACATGTGTATACTTCCTCTAACTTCGCCAAGTCCGTCGCTAGCTCTCCCATCAGCTCTGTTCTCTTTATACATCCATGGTCAGCTCCATCGGGGCCGTTTGAATGCATTTAACATAAATGTCAGTATATGGGTACTCTATATGGTTGTAGCGTTGGCCGATTTGACCACGGAGATGAGAGTGACGGCTGGCTTGACTGCATTTTACCGCAATACGATAACGTTACCTGTCCATGACAGAGATAGCATGCACCTTTAGCCATCATGTCTAGCTCTGCTTTTCCAGGCAGGTATGTGTAGTGTTTACCACTTTGGATTTAAAATGTGAGGGTGCAAGTCGTATCCACGTGGAACCTCCACTGTTTTCTACTTTCTGCAATTTGTTTTGGTTGATGGACACAGAACAGCTATGAGGTCATGTTACTCTAACTACAACAATAAAAGCGGTAACTTCCTTCAATCTCCACATAGACTAAAATGAAGCAAATATATCGATTCTGGCAATAAAAAATCAATTTCAAAATCGTAAAAAAAAGAAATTGCAATATATAGGTGACTCGATTTTTTTCCCACCCCTACTATTCATTGTCTATGGAGCAGCTCCACACTTTATAACCTTTGACATCACGAGTTTGAGTTTTAGAACCCTAGATTTGGGAGAGAGTTGTTCATGTTTAGTAATATTTTTGGACTGTCCTAGACCATAGGAATAACATGTATGAATTTTGAAAAATGTGCATAGTTCCCCTTTAATGTCAACATAAGGCACCAGCAGGTGACTTCACTTCACTCGACTCTTGTTGAAAGTGCAATGAAATCACCTTCAGCTCATCAGCTCTCCGTAGTACATTGCTGTCTATCCCTGAATCAAATTAGGCATTACAAATGAACAGTGTGAAAATCATTCTTACTTGTGATTGTCGTCATTTTAAATAAAGTCAGTTGCCATTGATTCTTTGAATCAAAAATATCAGAGACTAAATTATGTCCTTGTGTGTAGAAAAAAAAAACTCTTCATAGTTAATATCAACCCGTGTAAATGGAGTATTAATATTTGGGATATTTTGCAGTGTATACCAGAAGAAGTAATACATGCATATAACAGCCCAGTAGTCCAAATGAGCAGCACCCTGCAACAACGTATAAGAGACTATAGGCTTACTATATTAATGTGGCCTATTCCCTCGTCTTGGTCCTTAGAGAACACAATGAGCCCCACTGAGAACTCCACACTAGAGAGAGACTCTCCATTGATGTCTCCTTGGCTCCCCTCCCCCTCTCTCTATGAGACATCTGTAGCAGCTGCCCCCTTGTGCTCCTGTCAGCGGGGCAAAGTGTGTGTGTGTTTGCGTGTGTGTGTGTGTGTATGCACTGGTTGAGGTGGGGAGGTTAGCGTGGGGCGTGTTATGACACCTCCCCCCTTTGGAGGGGTCCGGCCCGCACACTTGTGGGACATCACATTTATCAATGGCTAATAGTCACTAGCAGGTCACCCTGAAAACACAACAGAGACCTCTGACCTCTTTTTAGCACAAAGGCTGCGAGGTGGTGAACGTTAGCCCCTGGGCGATATAAAAAGTGCATACACGCAACTTTTTTTTACATCTGAATTGGCAGTCAGAAATCACGATAAGATACTGTTTTTTTTTTATTAAATTAAATGATTTATCTTAAAGTGAAACTTTTATAGTCTGGGTTCTGCTAAACACTATCACATGCTTGGCCAGCGAGTTCAGATATTAAAGCACAAGAAGTCCTTTTTATTTAGTCTCTATATGATCTTACACACATTCTCACACATAGCAATCACATTAAGTGAGTATAATTTATTGAGTAGTCTAAAATTACATTACGAGCATAGGGGACAATTAAGGGGAAAAACTCGGCTAGCTGCACTGGTAACATGGACAGAAGGGTGGGAAAGTGTTTAGTAGCAGAAATACAAGGCAAGCTGAGGAGAGTAAAGAGATGCTCCACTTAGAAATACTTTGGTTTCAGAGTTCCTATGAAAAGTTTCAGCAAAAACTTCCCTGTAGAGACTGAGAAAGCTGTGTAGTCTGCCAACACAGAACTGTCACTGACAAGATCCTCAACAGCAGCTTGGTTTCTCCAAATTGGTTTCTAACTCTGCTATACAGTTAACACAGTGAGACTTTCTATTCTCATATGTATGTATGTACATATCCACACTAAATGTGGGGTCAAAAAAGCCCATAGGATCCTATGCACGGAGCAATAAAATTTGACGAATAACCTCAGAGTCAAACACCCAGGTCCCTGTTTGGGCTGTTTAACGAGAGACGTTTTCCATTCAAAAGAAATGGCATTGTTACTTGAGGGACAGGTTTACATCACCCAACAAAACATATTTATGTTGCTTCCTGGTCTAGTAGTCGTTTTTTTATTATCTCGACGATTGTCCACACCCCTCTTCAGTATTTTTTTTTTCTTTCTTTATTGAGGCAGACTGCTGAGAGGGATTACAGAGAGGGCTAAACACAAGCAAGACCTAATCCTAGGCATGCAGGGTTACAGAAAGGCCTCGAAGAATAAGTTTCGGAAGCCTAACTGCGAAACTTTTGGCCGGAAGCTGGTGATTGAAGATATATATTTGTGCCTTACGTTCTTTATCTCTATATTTGACGATGATTGTGCAAAAAAGAAACCCGAGTATGGCATGAACAGCAGCTCCACCACAGGATTAGCACTCTCCACTGAGACCCGGATGGTAATGATATAAATAGTGTGCAATTTAATCAAAATACAGAATTTAAAAAATCAGGTGACAGACAGAGACAGGTGTACCCCCTATTAATTACCACACAAAAAACACATCAACACGTCTCAGAAGACCGTTCAGTATCTGCAAGGAGACTATTGCAAATTAATTTACCGCAGTGTTATTATAACATGACATGAGCTCTAGCGACAGGCTACAAAAGCATCTCACCAGCCTGTCCCACAAGACACATTTAACGGACATGATTTTTTCTTTTATGCAAGTTCTAGCCTATACATTTTTCTCAATTTCTCATTTTGCCTCTTACATTTAACACAATTTAGACTCATGCCATGTTTAGGTCATGGCACGCAAGTTCAGAGAGTACTTAAAAACCACTAAAGCCTCCAAATTGCATTCATGAGTGTTGTACAGCATGTCTATGCTTATGCTCTATGAATATCAGCAAGATAACGTTTAGTATTAGTGTTTGTTTTCAGTCTTGCCCAGTCTGCGTCCAGAAACAGTTTAGAAGCAAACATTACACACCAATTTTGACAGTAAGGGATACGTTTTGCTCTTAGATTTAAATCTCTGGACCACATTTTAATACACATTTGACACACTGGAAAGATTGTATGCAAAGTGAAACAAAACACATACACCATACACACGGCCCTGTAATGTATTTTCCATATGCTCGTGAGGTGTCTACTCTTAACTGATCTAAGACTCTCAGTACTGTTGTTTTGATAACCGGAAAACTCTCTAGGCTATGTGTTAGATTCATATTAGTCACCGAACACAATCAAGTAAATATAGCTGACATTTAGGTGATGCTAAAAACTGGAACGTTTATTCAAAATGGACTGAAGTTCTACGGCAAATATTATAAGTATTATATATATATTTTCTTATTCTGAAATAAATGTTTTCTAGTGAGATACCTGCTTGCATTTTTCCTCAAGGGCATTGAGATATAAAGCACAATATTCATCAAAGCATTAGGCCAATATTGGGATAGATTTTCGACTGCTTGTCTTAAGTACACAGCTTGTATTTAATAATCTTATGCTCTCATGTAAAATAGTGTCCAGAGTGGAAAGTGTCTCCATTCTTCTAGTATAGTAGTGATGGGCGATACCTTCAATTTTAGTTCGAATCTGAAGTAATATCAGAGCAGGTATCACCGATACTAATACCAAGGAACATTAAATAACATTACATTTAGATAATTAAGGAGATTACTGTCTACAGTCTTATTATTGTTTTACAGTCTAATACTACTACTGCTGCTACTATGCAGCTTGTCACAAGACAGCTGGTATTTGATTGCAATATTTTCTAACAAAGACTCTGTATGTAGCCCGCCTCATGACTCTTTTTCTGAACAGCATCTATCACTGACAATAACTTTGGATATAGTTTCTCATTTGTTGCAGTTTTGTAGGCTCTTTCTGCATGTCTAACTCTAATATGTGTTTGAACAAGTCAAGCATCTACTGTACATTTAAACGCTGACAGAATTTTTGTTAACATGTAAGATAATTGAGCAAATTTTTTTCACTAGGCCTATGTAGGAGCTGCGGGCCGGAGGCGGTTTTTTGCTGGTTACGATGCTCCTGCGTGGTTGCAATTTAGCAGTACGTGGGAGAAAAAACTGTACCTTTAAAACTACGGTAGTATCAGTACTCCTACTGAAATCGACACAAAAAGACGCAGGTGTCGCAGTATCAATACTTTTGTTATAGAACCAGCCATTACTATTTTCTACTGTAAAACCCCACTAAAGTGTTTTTCCCCCTTTAAAAGGTTTTTGAGGGAGTTTTTTCTTATCCGAATCAAGGGTGTGATTTGTGATAGTGAGATATAGAAACAGAATTGACTTGACTAGATATCCTGGGGGATCAGTAAACATTTATGGAGTAGGCTGTTGCTGAGAAATTTTGTGTATGTATGAAAATTAAACAGCAGCCTCCTAAGTGTTCCACAGCCAAGTATTTTTAGCACTGAAACTAGAAGCATGCTATTGACAGATACTTCAGCTACATCTTCCATTGACACTCTCGAAGGTTATATCAAATTATATGCTAGGTCACCTAACCATGCCTGCATTGTAATGACGTGGTCATAAACAGTGTTTAAGGCACATCTCATTCAAATTTAAAGTGGCAATCCTTAAGATTTCAGTCACGGTTGATTTAGAATTTCTATTTGAGTTCAAACAATGAAATTGTGCTTCGAGTTTAGCAGTCTGGAGTCTTGGTACCTTCAAATAGGGTTGTGTTTACCGTGTTCATGAAAAGAGTCCATATGAACGCCCCCCTCCTGTCGTATTCACAGCCTCATAAATTTCTGAAAGCTCAGAATTCACGAGTTGGGATGTTGTCAGAAATCACGGAGGCCATGGAAGTAAATTTTTCGGTGCATAATAAGTTAATATATTGTAATTTTAGTTGTATATTGTTTTTCTTCGTAATTTTATAATAGGTCTGTGGAAAATGTCCCAATGGCCTCATCTTTTTGACTTTGGCAAGGCTCCAGCTCGGCTCTGATTGGTTGTTTTCCTCTGGTCTGTGACATACTGCAGATGCCATTAGGAGCACCGGAGGACACAGAGGCACATGATTTTTTTCAGATTACCTGTCTCATGTACTACAGTCAGGATATAGTGACTGTTTTATCAAAAAAATACATGTTTTAATCATATTTGCTCCGATTCTACCCACTGCTGCTTTAAGATCTCAGTCCCGGTTGATTTAGAATTTCTATTTGAGTGAAAACGATGGATTTATGCTTCGAGTTTGGGAGTCTTTTTGTTGATACATGAGCTTCAAGTTTTTGTGGGCATAGTTACATTTTTGTGTGTGTATACAATGGAGAAAAACTGTAATTTTCTGGGAATATCACCACGGACACCCATTTCATAATGCTGCAAATGTATAAATATTGCAATACTTTCATCGGTGGGTCATTTGGCTATAGATAGACTTAGACTTAGACTTAACCAACATTTATTTAAATGAAAATCTTCAAGATTCCACTTCAAAGTAAAGTATAGACTAGGCCTATAACACATAGTAAAAAAATAAAAACATAGGAAACAAATGCAGGATAAACTGTATACAATATATGATAACACGTGCAATGTAAATGTGCAATAACACGTTGGTCACTTTTGTGTCACTTTTGTGCATTGTAAATACTGTAGATCTACTGTTACGGATATGTGTGCAATAACATATGCTGATCACTCTGTGCAATAATTATATGATGCTGTGCAATAATTATATAATTATCTGACAGACACTTTGTGCAATAATCTGGCAAAACTGTAATCTCATCAATATACATATTGTATTTATATATTCTATATTGTATTATCTTTTATATGCAGCTCAAGACCCTCCTCTTTTCTTTGGCTTTCGAATGTACTTGAATTGTGATTACTAATTGGCCTTTTATATAGATGTTATCTTGGTCTCTGTCTGTGGATATGTGTGTGATTTTGTTGTCTGCTCTGTTGACCTGTTTTTATTCTGCCTATGTCTGTAAAGCACTTTGGTCAGCTCATGTTGTTTTAAATGTGCTATAGAAATAAATTTGACTTATATTTTTTATATTTATATTGCACTATCTCTTTTTATTATTATTGTATTATCTTTTCATTAGCACCTATGGGATTGTCACAATATAATTTTGATGTACTACACAATGACAATAAAGGGCTTGAATCTTTAAATCTTGATCTTGATAGGCTAAAATGCAAATAATAATAATAATAATAAGCTTACTAACAACATCTTGGCTGTATGAGAGTGTAAACAGCTTTTGTTGATACATGAGCTTCAAGTTTTTGTGAGCATAGTTAATTTTTGTTGTGTGTGTATACAACGTAGAAAAACTGTAATTTTCTGGGAATATCACCACGGACACCCATTTCATAACGCTGCAAATATATAAATATTGCAATATTTTCACCAGTGGGTCATTTGTCTATAGATAGTGACATAACCAACATTTATTTAAATGAAAATCTTCAAGATTGCCACTTCAAAGTAGAGAATAGACTAGGCCTATAACACATAGTAAAAAATAAAAACATACAAAGCAAACGGAAGGATAAACTGTATACACTATATGATAACACGTGCAATGTAAATGTGCAATAACACATTGGTCACTTTTGTGTCACAGTGTAAATACTGTAAATCTACTGTTACAGATATGAGCAATAACATGCTGATCACTCTGTGCAACAATTATATGATGCTGTGCAATAATTACAGAATTATCTGACGGACACTTTGTGCAATAATCTGGCAAAACTGTCATCTCATCAATATACATATTGTATTTTTATATTTTATATTGTATTGTCTTTTATATTTTTATATTTATATTGCACTATCTCTTTTTTATTGTATTATTTTTTCATTAGCACCTATGGGATTGTCACAATCTAATTTCATTGTACTACACAATGACAATAAAGAACTTAAATCTTGATCTTGGTAGGCTAAAATGCAAAAAAATAATAATAATAAGCTGACTAACAACATCTTGGCTGTATGAGAGTGTATAAAAAGCTTCTGGAAAAAATGTTTGATAAACTCAAAAAAAAAATCCAGTCTTCAAGCTTCTATAAAGACAAATCTAATCTACTCATTGTCCTTGTTTCTGGACTACAAATTGAAAATCCCCATGCGGAAGTCCCGCCCCTCCGCACTCCAGCCTGCTCTACCTCGATGATGTAACCACTTTCCAAATATAGCGTGTTGCTGATGGCCACGCGGCTCTCCCATTGGCCGAGGCCGCTGTCGCTCTGCGTGACGTCACCGCTCGATCGTGTTATTATTGTAAACAGCCCGCCTGCTCTCTCTCCACCACCGACGCTCTGTGAGCCGAGCCGACTATATACTCCATCCAGTCCTTTGTTCATGCAGCGAAAACACCGACGCGACAAAAACGCTCCTCCGCGCTCCTCAGTCCGCCCAGAAACACTGGCACATCAAAAAAAACCTTTCAAAGCAAAGTTTTAGACACATAACCTCACTCAAAATGACGACATCTGTTTCGTTACATTATTATACTCGTGCTTGGGGACGTGTTTATGTCACCGATCACCGGGATTCTTCAGGCAACCGGCGACAAGGCTGCTGCTGCATGAATAACAATAATAAACTGTCAATGCACACACACATTTAGTGGGAATAAAGGCTGATCACATTCATGATTTCACATGAGATGAACTAAAACCTACAAACACTGTTTTTTTT
>CAKAOI010007591.1:0-67637 GCA_916701655.1 Sebastiscus albofasciatus | reverse complement strand
CCCCCCCCCCCCCCCCCCCCCCCATGACAGCCTTGTTGTCAATGGCTCCTAAATGTCAAAAAGAGTTGTCATTTTGAAAAACAGCGTGCACACCGACATCCCCCCACAATGAAGATAATAAAGGCCTATAATAACTTATATCAATAATTCGACATTAAATGGACTTTTACTTTGTGTCCCGCGCGTCGCAGAGAGAGAGAATCGACCCAAAAAATGCACACTGTCTACGCGTAAAACTCAACTAGTCGAGAGGGTCACACAGCAAAAAGTTGAAATGACTCCACTGAATGTTTAATGGCACTTACTCGAACAAGCCTGGACGCCTTTTTCGGAGAGTGATCGACCCGCATCTCGCTGCCAGAGAGCCGGTCCGCCGGTCCGGTGGTGGTGGTGGTGACACCCCTCCTCCTCCTCTTCCTCACTCCTCACCTCGACCATTTCCATCCAAGTTGTGACAACAAGCTTCCATTCTCCGACTAAGTGCAGTTTCAGCAAAGCTTCAAGGAAGTTGTTTCTTTTGTTCCAGTATTTTTTTTTTGGTTGCGTCAATGTTGCGAAAAGGAGGAGGAGGGGGGGTGGTGGAGAGAGAGAGAGAGAGAGAGAGAGAGAGAGAGGCGGAGCGGTGGATCCAGAGAGAGAGAGACCGAGAGAGAGAAAGAAAGAAAACACACACACATCTGAGCGCACCATATAGCCTATAGTTCGCACGCCTTGGCACATTAACGCACAGTAAAAAGCCTTCATCCAAATCCGCGATCAACTCGTCTCCAGCAGCTCTCAGCTCACGTGTCTGTGTGCATCCTCTTCAGAGTGAAACAGACAGTAAAGGCTCCAGGTTTTGATAGGCTATCCAAGATCAGGCTACTATATACAGGTCGGTCGGTGCGCCCAGTGCGCGCCTACAGAGGAACGGATGAACACAACACAACACAACACAGCCCACATCTCGGTGACTTGGATTTCTTTAACTAATCGTGTATACAGCTTGCTTTTCAAATGGCGCTCAAAAGGTTTTCTTGTCTTGTTACTTCGTCGAGCCAGATCCTTATATATAAAAAAAAAAAAAATACAACACGAGAGCAGCCTATATACACGCCTTTCAAACTAGTTCCCGGACAGTGCAGGGCGGTAACGAGGCGCGCAGTAACGCGTTACCACCACCAGCCAACAAAGAGTATAGGAAACTCACAATAATTCACCATTCATTCATGTTTAAATTCAGCCTGGAATGAATTTGCGTAATTATCCCCATCCCACTGGTTCCTTTTCTTCACTCGCTCTCAAAAAAGTTTACTTTCTCTCAGGTTTTTATCAAACAAAATGCGCGCAAAGACAATCTGGACATCACTAAATGGATTCCCTGCTTTTTTGGCGGCTCAGCAAGCAGGATCGTATAAAAGCAACGCAACAAGTAGAGTATAACGAACGAGGCTTTCTCTTTTTTTATGCCTTCATGTTGTAGAAAGCACAAAATAAACCGGTGCTGCTCTTTGATGTAACGAGCCCGTCACCGTTCTTGGAACCGATCGAGAGCCCTGAGACGGCTTACTATGCAGAAATAGGATCATGTTGGTTCATCGGATAAAAAGGTGAGCTCCCTGTTTCCGCGCGCCGCTGTTACAGTAGCGTTGCGTCAGGAAGTTGTTGGGTGTCAGTGAAGTCACCACCAGCGAGACGCCCTTCTCTCTCTCTCTCTCCATCCAGCTATATAGCAGCATGTATATGCTTTTTACACACTGATCATTTCTATATGAAATGAGAAGCAGCTCAGTGCCTTCAGCCACCTAAATGTCCTTGAGAAATAGATTTGACCTCACAGCGCCAGAGGGCTGTGACAAAAAAAAGGTTTGCTATAAAAATAAAAAGGCTGCAGCTTTCAGTGAGGTTGCAGATGAATTAAAAAACTATGAGTGGAAACAAAATGCATATCTAATGAGTGTGTGGCAGCTTTATGATGACAACACAAGAGGATTTGCAAAAGGAGCTCATCAGGAGATATTCCTGGTGCACACATAACGCAGTATAGGCCTGTTCGTTTTCAGGCCTGATGGCTTTGCACAACTCTTTAGAAGCTTTGTGAAATTTAACAGAAACATCAAAATATTTCAGGGAGATTCTGCAAAAGCAACCCACACAGTAAGCCCCATATATAACCTCACAGGCTGAGTCTGTAAAGAAAGTGTGATTAAGCGTGGGGCTTGGAGCAATGGCACTTTATACCCGTGCGTAAAAGACACAAGTCTTGGAAAGCTCTGGTTTTTAGTGTGTAGAAGTCTGATGAGAAACAATTTTGTAGGTTTGATTTTAATAGAGATCCTTTTTTGTGGCATAAGAAATATCTAACTTATGTAGCACACTTGTGCCATCTCCTTTTTCACAGTCTTTGTCCAACGAGCACTGCGCCACAAGGTGAGTTTCAACCTCAAGTTTTACGCACGTTCAGTGATTAATGCTCGTTTCCTATTTCTCCCTATAACAGCAGGTGCACACCAGATCATCTATAAGGACTGGGCAACGCATGCCTTTATTGTTCGTGCTGCACAGTGATAATAGCCTGCAGGCAAACAATAAAACAAAACATAAAAAGGAAAAAGAAAACCATATTTGTTCATTTCACACACATCAAATATTGTAACTCCTTTGTTGTTGTTTTTTAAGACGTATTGGGCGTTTACAGAGCTCGTTTGCAGTATCTTATGAGACATCTATTCGGAAATTGCAATGACATATTTGCAGTATTTAAAGAGCATGTGGACACTTATAATTTGAAGTTGTTTATTGGAAGAATATCCGGGTTGTGGATGGCCAATTAGCTTATAGAAAACGCATGGAATTACTCTTTTTTTCCCTCTGAGAAAACCAGAATCTTTAACTAAAAAATGTGACTTTTAATGATCACTGTTCGATATCTCCAAATCTATGGTAAAACAAATATTAAATTGTCATAAGCAGATTTTTCTGAACATATTCTGTTTGTTGAGTTTGACAGAACTAGTGCAACCTTTAAAAAAAACGAAACAAAGTCAAAACCTGGAGCTGAAAAACCAGACTGACGAGTCCTAATGCATACACTATAAATATGAATTACTCATATTGACTTTGTATATATAACTGATACCTTTAGCTCCGTGCGCAAAGGAAAGTGATCAAGCCTAATTGTTGAGACGCTTGCAGCTCTCTCGCTGCGCGCGTGTGTGTGTGTGTGTGTTTTTGGGAGTGTCACGCTCACAGTTCTGCAGCACTATTTGAATATTTGCCCGATGTGTGGGCTGATGCACAGTCAGAATGCAAAGAAGAAACAGTAAACAGGCACAATAATCTGATGGGCTGCGGTTTCTACTTAAAGGTCATCGATGAAGAACAAGACTGCAACGAGAGCGCCGAAATAGTTGTGGAGAGATTTTTTTTTTTGAAATGTAATTTCTACTTTTAAATCTGTCCACCAACCGTTTTCTTCCACACACATGTTGTTCAAGAGAGTGTGTTGTCTCTTTCTCTCTATGTCTTTTTTCTGCTTTAACACTTTTTTTTTAAAGTTTTGAAAATAGAAGACAAATGCGCGTAAAAGACACCATTAAACTTTTCGTTTAACTCCGAGTTGCGCATGCACGATCGCTGACCTCCCCTCTCTTAAAAAACCTGTTAAGGAAAATGTGCCACATTGCTTTTTGCAATCAATAGTTAATACCCTTTCATGCACACTTAGTGCATCAAAACGTGCACTTGGAGTGATGGATTAATAAAAGAAACGATGCCAAATATTGGAGTCACAGTCCGGAGTGTCCAAAAACAAAGATCCCACCTTTTGCGCTTTATAGCAGTTGTTTGCAAATGTTCTGGATTCGACTTAATCGATTATCTATCCACCTCTGAAACATTTTTTTAACACGAGCACAGAAGGAGCATGCAGGACAGTTAAAAACATCACACCTTTTGTTTCACTTAGTTTAGATATTTAGAATATGAGGAGAGACTGAAAGGTCATATTGTGTGGGAGGAATCTATATGACTCAGAACGAAAAAAGTCAGTAGCCAGGTTGTGTGTTTGTGTGTGTGTGTGTGTAATTGTGCACATGACACACAGATAGAAATCTTCTCAACATTTATGCAACTTTTCAGACTGTAAAGAGGTTATTAGTTATGTGGACATTTGAAAAACAAGTGAATAAAATCAAATCTTTTTCTTAAATAATCTGTTTAAGATGTACAACAAAAAAATAATGACTTACATTTAGTTTACATTCATTTTAGTCCAAACTTATACGCATCTGTTCAGTCAAAGGTGATCTAAGTTGAAGTAAACCCACTGCCCTGCATGTGATGGCTTCAGACTGACTGTGATTTTCTCACAAATTCAATTAGACATCTAGATCTCAAAAGATTTTGACAATTGCAGCACACCCTTCATGTGACAGCCATGCTTTTCACTCGTGCTATAGGCCTGAAAATGCACTGCACAGCATGCAAACATAATCAGTGTCACTCTGTCAATGGTATCCTTGTCAGCTGCGTGCGGACGCATCCGAGATCAATGATGTTCACTCAATTAACCTGATGGATAAAATGTCAGGGAGGTTATGGATGTGAGTGCGTGAAGCTCTTTTCTCTCTCTGAGTGAATATGTTTACGTCCCACGACTGTGTGGCGTCTACGGGCCCAGAGAGGAGACAGTGGGTGAGGCCTGTCCCTTCTAAAGCACCCTGTGTCCAGAGCAGAACTAGGTCAACAGAGACCGCTGGTTGGTGAGTTGGAACGATGCTGCTCTCTCACACACACAGGAAAGAAAAGGAGGGGGAAAAAAAAAAGCAGGAGAAGAAAATCCTTGCCTTCGATTGAGGGATAATTAGAGACTGTTTGACCTATTTGTCCCCTTAAATAAACCGTTGGCCATTTAGTTTGGGAGTGGGTTGAGAGCACGTTGAGCCCTTCACTGGACCCCTCCAATTATGCTTTTTAATGGCAAATTGCCTGACGAGGTTCAAAGGTCTCCCCTTTCTCTTCCCTTCTTTTTCTCCGTCACAACTCACATTCAGATGCTCAGTGTGCAAAAGCAGTCAATTACACAGTCTTTGCCATAATATAAAGCAGGAGGGTGTATTTAACGGTCCAGCTTCAGTAAAGATAGAATGACAAACTAGATTAAACTAGAGACCAGCTTGCGATTGGATCACGCCAGCCGCGACGCCAGGGGCGTAAAGGGGATGGGTCCAGTTGCCGCTTCCCCATTCTTACCCCCCTAATTCCAGCGGCCTTTCTCGGACCGCACCCATCCTCGAACTCGACCTTCAGTTTGATCTGAACTACACACCTGTTAGGTTTCATGACTGCATCTTGCACAGTTGTGACGCTATCGCAGTGACAAAATCTGCACACAAACAAACAGAAATAAAACTAGAGACCATCTATCACACAAGTCGCGACGCCAAATCGGACCAGTGGTGTAAATTGGGGGGGGGGCCAATGGCCGCTTCCTCACTTCCTACCCCCCTGCTTCTGGCGCTGTAACCACACCCATCTTCAAACTTGGCCTTTATTTTGATCTCAACTACACGCCTGTAAAGTTTTGTGATGCAAAATTGGGCCAGAGGCGTAAATTGGGGAGACCAATGGCTCCCTCGCTCTCCCTTGCACGGACCACGGTGATCTTCAAACTCAACCTTCGTTTTGATCTCAACTACACACCTGTAAGGTTTTCTGACTGCGTCTTGCACAGTTGAGATGCTATCGTGGTGACAAAACCAGACAGACAGAAATAAACACCTTGCTGACTCACACACAGACTTACGAAATGAAAACAATACCAGCATCGCTGTCGCAACTGGTAAGTAAACACCTGGCAAAGGACTCAAAACCGCTTCTGTGGTAGTTCCCGCTACAGTAGGTGTCTCCAGGACCACATTTTGCCATGATGATGTAACTGAGGGTCATATCTAAAATCTTAATAGCAAAGCTTACATGCAGCCCCGTGTGGTGCTGCTAAAACAGAGGCCATGCAGCTGAGTTCCTTCATGTGGATGGAAGCGTCAGACATGTGTAATTGTAACACGGACGGAGACTGAATCCAAGCACAGATGCTGTGTTGTTGAGCTATAAGCGAATGAATCAATTACCATGGCATACACTGCATAACTTGTTATCTTGTATCTAGTGCATGGTTATGTGACATATGTAGAAGAACCTGACACAAGCTGACAGGAAGTCAAACACACATAGACCCTCAATGCAACATGGCTGTATGCACAAAAGGTGTCCCATATTCACAGAGTGCTTATGGGCTGGTGTCCATAGGGACAGCTGCTCAGTCTGTCAGCACAATGGGAATCAACAGGTAACTTAGCGACCTGGGCCAAACACATTTTCCACAGAAAACCTCAACACAAAGGCTAATCACAACAGTATATGTTCCCTTTCTGTTGACCCACAAAGGCTCGCCATTACTCAGATGCATGCGAACCTAAACCTACCTGAAGAACCGGATAATGCGAGGTGACCACGCTTCAAATTGAATCCGTTTCCTCTTTATTCCCAGTTGAGAGCTGGCGCCATTTGCATGAAGTACAGTAGCCTGTGTGTGTGCGGGAGTGATAAAGGCGCATGCAGAGAGAAAACACACGGAAGTGACCAAACACATCTAACTGTTGGAGGGCTTCAGCTGGTGCCTCATGAGTGAGGCCTATGACTAAGATCGGAAGAGAGTAGGAGTGTGCCTGTGCCAATGTTGCCATACCAATACTGCAGAGGGAAAAAAAAACAAGGTTGGGAAGAGTGGATGGTGATTGGACCGAGCACGGATACACCAAATAAGACCAAAAATAGATGGTAGCGTAATTTACCCTGTAAACATTTTGATGAACACTTTGACCCCACAAGCAAAATCATACTCACGCACGTGTGTGAGAGTGTTCATACATTATGCACAGTACGTGTGTGAATGCATGTCTGTGGTTGTGAATTATTAACTTATTGTGTTCATCAGATAGTCTGCACGATGTGCTGTATTTCTTTTTGAGTCAGGGATGGGATAGCATGCAAGCTTTTCTTCCAACAAAACGCAACACAAAGTGTAGGGACTTAAAGGGGAAGTAATCACTAAAGTCGCCTGCTTCCTCTTCTCTTTTCTAAGTATATCACTGTTGTTCACTTAGTTATGCTGCAGAAATTTCAACGGGAACACCCCCCTCAAGCCGGATTTCTGACTCGGAAAGTCGGACGAACCTCACCAACCCCGACCTCAAAATCCAAGATGGCTGCTCCGCTGCATCAACAGTAAAAAAGCTGTAGTAATATACTGTTTATAGCACTTATGCCTTATTTATGTCTCATTAAATCAGTCGTGCACACAGTACTGTCCAACTTCTATTGGTGGACGTGTTAATCCATAGCGGAGCAATGCGTTGTTATCAATTGCTAACAATAGCTAACAATGGCTAACCTGGCTGGAGTAAACCCCATTAAGTTTTCCGACTTGTTGTACTGTAACGCGGTCAACTTGGGTGTGATGTCATAGAGAGGTAAAGTTCCACCCCTTCTGGTGGACCACCATGGGACTCTTATTTCGGAAAAAATTTGAAAGGTAGTCAACGGCGAGAGACAAATAATTTTTGGGACCTGTTTGAATTGCGCCATGAATCACACATATGAGGTTTGCCAATTTAAAAGACAAAAAAGGAAATTTTCCCACCGGTTAATAAACTTGTGATAACACGATGTTACAGATTATACCGGACATTTTACAAAAAAAGACGGCGCTCCATATATGTAGAGCGCTTACTTTGATCTTTACCGTAGGATGGCTGTGTGTCTGGCCTCTCTGGTCAAGCTTTCACTGCGGGGCCGCAGGTTTCCACCTGGAGACGCTGCACCGTGCACACTGGCTGTGACTCTGTCCTCCACACGGCATTTTCCTCATTAACGTTATAGTTCCCGTATAGCTTTGGGTTTAAATCCGAAGTATTGCCAAATAGGCGTTTTTACTTTTCGCTTTGACACCAAATCCTCCGCCATCGTCTTGTCTGTCAACTCTCTCTCGTCCCGTGTGTTTGAAATCTGACTCCTACTGCTCTGTGCTGAGACTCCGTACGGAGCAGATACTTTCACTTTCAGATTGTAGCGTCTGTCGTCCGACTATGAATTGATAACACGCCGCTTATACGCCAAAATGGACTAAAGGGGTTTTATTTCTATAAAAAAACGCAAAAACAACGGTGGGGGCGGTGGGCAAGTAATGTAATCGGTGTATGCCTGACCGCCGTGTGACACCAGTAACACCGACTACCGCGGAAGGCCTACTACCGTACATATTTTTTTCCGAAATAAGGTCCCATGGGGTCCACTGGAAGGGGCGGGACTTCGCCTCTCTATTCCCATCTCCGATTTCTGATTTCCGACATAAATGGAATGCATTACTGCACTGAAGCCAACTTTTTAAGTCGTAAGGAGTGACTTGATGAGGCTCTGAAAAAGCACAAGGCCACCAAATGTGTGTAGCCCCCCTGCATCACATCTCTGCTGTTTCTTATTGATACGTGGCTGTGAGTAATATCCCCGCCAAAAATAGATGCTGGTCAGAGTAAAAAAAAAAAAAAGAAAAGAAGAATTTCACAGCTTCATCTTCTCTGGTTATTTTATTTGATTATCCCTGACCAGATTTTTCCTCCATTGTGTGGACTCACACCCTCACATCACGACGAGCCCTCCCTCATTCCCTTCCTATCTCTCATCCCTGCTCCTCTCTGTCCCACACTACATGCCTCTCTATTTATACAGTTGAGTCAGTTTGCCACCGACAGCAATGAGCGATAAAGAAGATTGAATCATCGCGTATTAGAAACACCGAGCTTTCATCTATCAATATACTGTCTTAAAAAGGAAACTCCGAGCGTTACTGGCAGTTCTTCAAAGTGTTTCAAAGATATGGCCGGCTACAAAGAAACAAGAGCATGATAATAACCTATCAAATAAATAGTTTTCACAAAGAAGGCATCATCGCCGTGTGCCAGGTGGAAAGTCCTCAGCATCGGCAGAGCCTCCAGAGAAGGAGAGGTGTATCACTCCAGCAGGATACTGGTCCATAGGTGTCTGGTTTCAGATGGCGGGCATGCTGGGAGCACAGTGTGGAGCACAGCACAGCCAAGTGGACAACAATGGAAACACGCAGAGACACAGGTGTCCCTACTAAGAACCCAATGTGTGTGAGAGTGTGTTTATTTGTCCATGTGTAAAATATGTTGTTGTGCATGATAGCATATGTTCATACACTGTATGCACGCTACCGCAATACACGTGCTTGTATGTGTGTGGCATTACGGTAGTGTGTTTAATGTGTTTGTATTAGCTCACTGGTATTGATTCACTTGCACTCTCGCTGCACTTTAGCTGCACTCATGCATACTTCCCTCAGGACGGTAACACCTGCAAATGGAAATGAAGGGAGTATTCCCTAAAAGAGAGGCGCTGTGAAGATCGCAAGACAAGACGAGAAGCGAGTCGCGTGGAAGACAAAGAATGAAAATTCAGATCACAGCCATTGTCTCTCTCTCTCTCTCAGTGTCCATTCCCCTTCTCTTTATTTACAAGTCTCTCTCTCTCTTACTGTCTCCTTCTTGCTCTCTCCCTTTAACTCACTGGAGGATGCTAACCCATCAGGTCCCTTGGCTCCTCTCCATGGGATGATGTCATTTTAGATGACATCACCATGCAGTGTATGTGTGTTTGTGCTATGTGTGTGTGTGCACCCCCCCACTCCTCCTCCTCCTCCTCCTGCAGCCCTCCCTCTGTTTCTTTCCTCTGAGGGAAGGTGCTGTTTGACACACACCCGCTATATACCCAGACCATCAGCCAAACTGCCGTGCTAGCACAAGTACTCGCGGAGAGCAGGGCAAGGAGAATAGAGGGAGATGGACACGGGCTGCCAGGAAGGCAGAAACACTTTACAACAAAGAAAGAGGCGAGCTGGTCTTTAGAGCAGCCGTGGTGTGATGTGAGGGCAGAGAAAGGAGAGTGGAGGTGCGGCGAGGACTCTGAGGGGCAAGTTAGTTTAATTACACAACACTGCTGCTACCATAACACCACAAAGCCCAGGCATACACTGTCATTAAGATTAAAACTAGTGCATGGAGGAGTGCCACAGACAGTCTGAAGTCTGTTTGGCTCTATTGTTTGTTGTTAACACTGATATATTTAAGACTTCGCTGTCTGGTGCAACATTCTGATACACAAACGGGTTTAAAGGAATAATGAGATATTTTGGAAATACACTTATTCGCTTTCCTGCTGAGAGTTAGTCGGGAAAATTGACACCTTTCAGCACATAATAGACCCAACTGTCAACCAGTGGATAGCGTGTTAATGTCGCGTTTTGCCTCGTGAGGCGTGAATATCACATGTGTGTATGAAGGTGCAGTACCAGCAGGGGGCAACAAAACCATTCACTTAGGTTCAGGCAACAAAACCACTCAATTAGGTTTAGGAAGAACATCATGGTCGGGCTTAAAATAAGTATGTAAACTAAGTACAAGACATACGGAAACTACGTAACGTAAGTACGGAAAACACGCGACAAACGTCACTAAAAACACATCACTAACGTAACTTAGGAAACAAAACACCGCTCTCGAACGTCCCGTATTTCTTGGACCCATTCACCTCCCCTCCCGCCCACCATAAGCTGACTTTCTCACTTTTTATTCTACGTCATGTCAAGGCTTTTGCCTTGTGCGTTATTGTGTCATTCATACGCTTTCTCGTGCGACCAGGTTGGCTAAATATGAGGCTACAGCTAGCAGCCGTTAGCTTAGCTTAGCACAAAGAGTGGAAACCAAGAATTAGTCCTGCGCAAAACCCCCTTAAAGCACAACTTCTTGTTTTTACACTTGGCTTTTTGCATGGATTAAACAAATGTGATCTAAATGTATGCTAAGCTATGCTAACCACCTGCTGGCCATAACTTCATATTTATCCTACAGACATTGTTGAAAGGGCTATCGATCTTCTTCTCTAGGTCTCGGCAGGTGTGCAAACTACTCAGAAAAACCGTTGTTTGTCCACGACATGTAGATCGAGACATAGAAACATTTTGATCGACAGGACATCATCATTTTTGTGTGCCTTCCCAGACCTTTACAAATCACTATTGAAAAATGAACCCGTTTGATGACGTGACAACGCAATAGCTAATGTTAGGTTTAGGCACAAAAAACACTTGGTAAGGTTTTGGGAAAGAGCCTGATTTGGGTTAAAATGACTACTTCGTTAAGGTTAGGAGGCGTTCACCTTTGTCGTCATGGTTACAATGATAAACACGCGGCTAAGGGTATGGAACGATCACGATCATGATTTTAAAAAGCAAATTTTCGTCAAACAGTGGTCTACTGTGTTTAAGTCTGACGTTTTGCTGACCCATACACCCACCCAGACCTCCTTTCTACATTGACCCATCGTAGTTCCCATGGCCGCTAGAGGGCTTTGTCACATGAACGTAAACATATGTTGTTTTGGGGCAATTGCTTAAAGGACTGACGCTGTCATTCTCCTTAGGAGGACAGTCTCTAATTACCTACCAGCATCTCTAAAACTCACTAATTTATATTTCTTCAAATAGAGCCCACTGGAAACTGTTTCACAATGAAAGGCATCACCACAGAGCAGCTCACCTTTCTGAGCTCGGCTATACATACACACATTAACAGGAAAGGATGTTGTTATAATGATTCAGATTCTTTACAATACTGGTGACAAGCAATACTCTCCAATTTTTTTTTTGCCATGACTAATTTAGCACAAAGATCTTCTCACTCACGTCTTTCATAGGAGTCTCAGTGCAGCAGAGGCACTCCCACACTGAAACACGCCTGGGCTTTATTGAGCACAGTTGGCACGGTCTGAGCCAATGATGTCATCCTGGTGAATGGGCCAGCAATACGGGGATCAGCAACTTTCTGAAATGAGAAACGGTGGGGAAAGACATCATGTGTAGTAGTAGATATTGGAGTCATTATAGTGGAAAGGTGAAGTTGCAGCATTTTTGGTGTGTTTTTCTTCCTCTTATTTCTCCATAGAGAGGACAATGGTGAGCTTTGGAGACTGTGTGCCCACAAAAGCTGGTCTCAAATTACACGTTGCAAGTCTCAAAATATTGAGGCATGGTTGGAGGTTTTCATGTGGCGGTGCTGAAGAGTTTTGATAAGTGGTTTTAGAGTCTGTCAGTGAAATCTGTTGTTTTCAGCCTGGGATTGTAACATAGTATGACGCAGATTATAACCATCAGTTTGAGGCAATAACAGACTCATTTTTAGAGGTGTGTGTGTGTGTGTGCTGAGGTGGGGCTATCATTATCAGGTCTATAACTAGATTGTGAGGTCCGGGGCTTTGGTCATGGTGTTCACCCGTCTGTCCCATGAGTACAGGCCAGGGCCCCCGTCACCTCCACCTGCTCCAGCCTCCAGAGGGGACCAGGGCTAAATTTAGTCCAACAAGGAAGCTCGTCTGTGGGCACGAAGCGGGATAGAGATCCTCCAGATTGTTGGAAAACTGGGCTTTGAGCCAAGCATAGAGGGAGGGTATTGACTGCAAACAATATCCCCTTCAAAACCTCAAGTGTACCATTTTTTAAATATCTACATAACATGTATTTATTTTTTAGCCATGCTAGCTAGTCGGTCCACCACTTTGGTCCAGACTGGAATATCTCAACAGCTATTGGATTGATTGCCATGAAATTCCCCAGAGGATACATCACAGTGACTTTGGTAGTACCCTGACTTTCCCTCTAGCGCTACCTGCAGGTCAAACATTTCACTCACCCTGTGAAATATGTCAACATCTTCTTAAAGGATTGCGATGAACTGAATTTTGCTCACAATGATGTTAACATGTTTGGTCCAACTATTGGATGGACAGCCACGAAATTTGATTCACACCTTCATGTCCCTCAGGATAAATTATAAATACTTCCAAAAATATTAACATCCAGATCCGTCTCAGCTGCACTTTGTGTTTACTGCTAATTATAATTATGTCAACATGCTAAAGTACGAACCATAGACTGTATATATGAAGTGGGAGTAGTCACCGTGACGCCACCCGTTGGTTTGTGGACTGTTGTTTTGAAGCCTCGAGTTCGGCATTTTTGCCGTTGCATCTTGGTTTTTGGCAGTCGCCATCTTGGTTCTTTGCAACCAGAAGTAACACAAGAGGGTGGAGCTAAGCACAACCAAACGTTGAATAAGACATTTTTTAGGAGACCCAAATGTTACAATCAACTTTCATGAACTGAAAACACACTGTGAAAGGGTTAAAGTTGTAAGACGAAAATGCAGACCACTTCGGAGACCGGACAACACCGTGGTAGTGACCTGTTGATCACAAGGTAGCCACGCCCTGAAGCATACACGGCTTTATGGTCTATTTTACTCTAAATGGTACCATAATTTACTAAATGCGGCAGAAGCTCAATCCATGTGGACTTGGCTTGGGAACCGGAAGGTCACCAGTTCAAGTCCTTGCACGGACCAAGTATGGCGTGTGGACTTGTAGCTGGAGAGGCGCCAGTTTGCCTCCCAGGCACTGCTGAGGTGCCCTTGAGCAAGAAACCAACCCCCCCAAACTGCTCCATGCACGCTGTATAGTACTGTATCTGTCCACTGCTCCTAATATATAGGACAGGTTAAATACAGATGCTAAATTACACTGCGTGCTGTGCTATGTACAATGCTTGACAATAAAAGTTGATATACATTTGCATTTTACATCATGCTGTATTGATGAAGACTTGAAATTAGCAACTGAGACCATAAACTCATGTTTACAATGTTTACTGAGGCCATAAATCAAGTGAGAAGTAGGGTCATTTTCTCATAGACTTCTATACAATCAGACTTCTTTTTGCAACCAGAGGAGTCGCCTCCTGCTGGCTGTTAGAGAGAATGCAAGATTAAGGCACTTCCACATTGGCTTCACTTTTCAGACCTGGAGGTTGCTCACTGGTAAGAACACGGCAACACACTGTCATTGTGAACGTGTTAGCATGATGACATTAGCATGTAGCTCAAAGCACCGCTGTATAGTCTCACGGAGACACTAGCATGGCTGCAGACTCTTAGCCATGTTATAACATGGTCTAATTCCCATAGACAAATCAGAGTGAGAAGAAAAATATTTTACGCAAAGTAGGATTGACTGAGAAAAACAGGATTATATGTCTCACTTGAAGACCAGGTGAGGTTGGACATTTTTGTTTTGCAGCTTTGAGGGGGCAAGGAATCCACCCAGAGTGAGACGTGGACCTCGGCCAAACGCTCACACTCTCTCTCTCACTCTGTTTCTCTGCACTTCTCAAAATTAAGACTCGTAGTGTGAACACGTGCACGCACACACACACACACTAAGAAGCATGTGCACAGGCGCGTGTGCACTCCTGCCTTGCACGCACCTGTTGTCCTATATGGAACATGCAGCACTCCCTTGAACAGGAGGTCGAACACTAAGAATTTCCACCTGTGCGTGGGATGTGTGTGTGTATGGGTGTGTGTGTGTGTGAGTAAGTGACAGATAAAGAGGGAGACAGTAAAAAAGGGAGGAGAGCAGCAGTGGTGTTTTATTAAGGGATGACTTGAATGAATTTCCTCCTTTTAAACGCACCCTCTTTAACTCCCTCCTCTGCCCTTCAGCCACTCTTTGTCCACCCTTCGAAACCCCCCCCCTCCTCCCTCCTCCCTACACCCTGTGGGCCCAAATGTCGCCCTAACATTGACATGTTTTGGGTCATTTCATCTGATGGGATCTCCTGGGAGGAATTAGCATGTGCAAAAGAAAAGTCCATAGTTTTAAAAGCTCAGTGTTTCCAATTTGCCGCCACATGCTTCAAATTAGCCACGTATTTACTAAGGTCAGGCACTGGGCACAGAGCCCGTGGGGGAGCCTGTGTAGTACGGGTTAGAGAGAGAGAGAGAGAGAGAGAGAGAGAGAGAGAGAGAGAGAGAGAGAAGCAAGTTAGTTTAATTGCAATCCACTGTTGCCATCATAATACCGCAAAAGTTTTAGTTCAGCCTATCTAAACGAATGCACAGAAGCATAACCATTTCAACAAACCGCCATCTGAGCAATGTAGAAGTTCAATATAAACAGATAATATAGTCATTTTAATATTTAGACATACAGAAAACCTGAGCAGAGAAGACAACAGCCTCTTCCTAAACACACACATGGCTCTTTTCAGAGGGAAGGTCCTGTTTTTTTCTGCCAGTTCTTTTATTTTCACTCACAGAGGGACTCTATATATAAGCAGAAAATTAACACAGTGGTTTACAATACTATTTTTGGGTGTTTTAAAATCAATAGGATTACATTTAGAGTCTGATGTAAAGTAGCTTTTTTTTTTTTCCTGGCATGACAGAATATGAGAAGCTGCAGCCTGGCTTCTGTCAGAAACCTGAAGGTTTACGAGCTTATTATTAGGCATTTTTAGTTCTGGAGACTTGCTTTATTTGTTCTGAGGCCAAATGACATCCTTATCGCATCTGTTGTGCGCTTGTCTTGTTTATATCACGACTCAGTCTTGGGTGAGGCTCCTGGAGTGGGTTTTATGTGTGTGCAATGTGTCTGTGTGTGAGCAGAAGCGTGTGTGTGTGAGTGAGTGTGCAGCCAAGCCTAAAAGCATTTAAGCGGGAATGGGAGAGGGTCTGGAATCCTGGGATGACATCATTATCCATGATGTCATTTCTGCAGGGTGACTTTGGCACATGTGATCGTTGTGGGTGAGGTCACACTTTCACTTCTAACTCACTGTAATTGACAATGAAACAGCGGGTCACTGCTGCAGATTGAGCCATGTCAAATTTAGCTGCCAATTAGGTAGTCACAAATAACCGTTTTAAATTTAATTGGATCATTTAATTTTGTCGTCAAAAACACAGGATTCGTTTTTGTAAAACTCTTTGTCTCAGTCCTTGAAATAATTGAACAAGATCTGGATTTGATTGTAGTGTGTTGTTATTGATTATATCATAAAGACTGTATTGATGTGATCATTTATTATGTGCTCTGTGTGCTTCATACAGCTTGTGCGCAGTTATTGTATGTAAGTGAGGTCAACATCTTCTCCATATGTGCACTCATAAAAAGAAAGAGTTTCAAAATTCTTATACTAGCTTGCCAATTGTTACTAGGAGCTTTACAGAATGGCAATCATTTTCAGAACTAAAATAATTTGTCACATTTATATGTGAAGTAGAAGAAAAAACATCACACTCAACCACAGGCAAAAAAAAGAAAGCTGGTGTGCTGCAACGAAATGGTACGAATACTAGGGCTGTGTATTGGCAAGAATCTGGTGATGCGATATGTATCATGATACAGGGGTAAAGATTATATATATTGCAATATATTACAATACTGTAAACAAGGCAATACATTGCAATTTTATATTTAATTTTAGGAGAACTGTCATAGAATAAAGACCACATCAGAAATACACCATTTTGGCAAAAACAACAAATGTATACTGCATGCAAAAAACTACATGTTTTTTGCCCCAAACTGCATGTGATTATCATAAAGTGGGCATGTCTGTAAAGGGGAGACTCGTGGGTACCCATAGAACCCATTTTCATTCACATATCTTGAGGTCAGAGGCCAAGGGACCCCTTTGAATATGGCCATGCCTGTTTTTCCTCACCAAAATTTAGTGTAACTTTGGGGCGTTATTTAGCCTCCTTCAAGGTAGTAAGTCTTGGCTGGTACCAATGGATTCATTAGGTTTTGTAGTTTCATATGATGCCAGTAACTTCACTAGCTTTCGAAGTGAGCCCGGGCCTGACAGCGGGCCATCAGATTTTTAAGAGGTTAATAAAAAATCAATAGTGTTTTGGAGAATTAATACAGTACCGCACAACATTATATCGTTATAGTCATGTGTATCGATGTTTTCTTACACCCCTATCAAATACCCAAATAAATTACGTTGTTGCTTTTATTCATTTTTTTAATGTAAAGATTTAGCACAGGGGAAAAATTGACGTTTGCCCGCCTCAATTTCATGGTATAGGCCTTTTAACTTTTCACAACAATGAACGTCCCCTATATATGTGGAAAGGAGCTGTAATCAGTGCATCTTTTTTCAATTTCAATTTTGCTTTTTGAAAGCTAAAATGACCAATATTCCACAAAAAGACATTTCTGATGTTATAAAAATCATCTTATTAATACTTTATATATGTAATTTAAAAAATATCAATCCTTTAAGTCCTAACATGAATAATGGCTGACCCCGCACTTTGACCTCCTAATAAAGAGGCCAAGTCAAGGATACATTTCTTACATTTTACGTTATCTGCTGTAACCACCGTATGAGCACAGTGCCGAGTGGCGGTCGTGAGCTAGCCAGTTGGGCACACTCACATGCACTAAAATGCATTAAAAAGCTTGCACGGGCGGCCCGGCTATGCCAACAAAGCACAGAGAAGCTCTGATTACAACACACACAGAGGGAGAGTGACTTCATTCTCTGCTCAGGTAGACATTACTTCTCTGTATCTTTACAGTTGTTTGCTGCTGTATTAATGCTCTGGATATCGAATTTAGCACCTTTAAACTGTCAATTCGGATAAGAAAAAACTCCCCCCAAAAAAACTTTAACAGTAGGGTAAGCTGTCCACCTCAAGCCTGTTTAGGGTGCAATACGCACCAGGTGTAGCTCCTTTATGATCCCCTATATACACCAGGCAAATCCTCAGGCTGTAAAAGACACTGTCCCTAATCCCTTGGGCATGTGGCGAGAGTTCATTTGAGCTACTTTTAATGCATTGGAGATACCCTCTGTCTGAGATGGTTAAATCCCCGACCCCGGGTCACAGGAGGGAACCTCAAGAAGAGCAACTGAGTAAGGATCCCTCTCTCAGGACAGACGGACAGACATGCATTAGATGTCATATGTACAGAGTGAAGAAAAATACCAAATTACACAATGGAGAGGCAGAATATTACATTATGTGTATTATGAAGAATAAGATGTTGAACAATTGCTTATCACTAAACAATTTAGATTTAGATTGTATTCACTCGGCTGATTCTCTTATTCTGAATGACTAACAATGAGTTCAATGAGGACAAAGCTTCATCACCCCACTAACTAGCAACCAGACATCAGGACAGCAGACACACTAAAGCTCCGGCATTAACTTCTCAACACTATCATGACGACGGATCATGTGTAAGAGATTGTGGCGATTGCTCACACCACAAAGAGTAAATCTGGAACTCGACTCAACCTTTGGTCATTCCGACTGACTGTTGTCTGTGTCTGTTGCTACATGAGACATTGTCTAAAAAACAGCATGTGGCAGTGGGAAAAATGACTCAGATTCATGTGAAAACTTCGAAACTTGCATGCTTTCCTCATGTGTCCTCCTCCGGCGTGTATCTGTAGGTCATTTTGCATCAGCCCCTTCTTGACTACATCATTCTGCCAATAACCATCAATTTATCAAAGCATGAAAATGTGCACTCACACACACACGCACACAGAGGCACACATGGATAGCTCGAGGCAGGCTATCCATTCTCATTAGTACTCTGTTGCAGCCGGCTGACGGTAAACTGAGCGTGTGCCAAAGTCATAAACTTACACACCCCTCCCGCCATTACCTCATAATTATGATATCACACAAGTGTCTCATAGTGATGACATCACGCCACCAGATTCACGGTCTTGCCTTTTTTTGATTACATTACATTTGGCCGGTACACGCCAAGACCCTTATCCCTGAAAAGCCAAGGACGAAATGCAGACTGTGAGACAGGGGTCCGGTCTGGAGAGTAATTACCAATTTTACTATTGAGATGAAAGCGTCTCGTCCAGTTAGAAAAGCTTATTGGTCATTCTTGTTCACACTCTGAGATAATGGCGTTGGCAAGTAAAGTTGTCATTACCTATATCATGGAAATTTGCCAAAACCCTTCGAATTTTGGTCTTTCTGGTCACGAATGATGAAGTCAGTGGTCTTACACACCGTCTATCCATTCATGTCCCCATATAAATATTCGCTGACATGCACTATTTCATGCATCACTTAAAAATGATTGTGTTTAAAAAGCCAATGTGTTTATTGAACATGTTGCATTGGGTCAGGAAACTCAGTGTCGCTGTATAATGTGAAGCCCTTCGGAGCACATGAAATCATGACGAGAGTCGTTTTAGTTTAGTGGGAAAATGACAGTTCTGACATAAAAGCATAGATCCATCATGGGAACAATTTCACTAAAAGACTGACTAGTTATTTTATGAAGCAGCCGGGTCAATCCATCTTCTGAGGTAAGTTAAAGGCTACATGCCGGGCTCTCAGCCATCCAGTACCTGTCACTGCTGTGTAGTCACTCTGCCTCCATCAACACCAGCACCTTCGTGTGTTTGCCTTCCTGTCTGTCTGTCCTCCGCTCTCATCTGCTTTTCTGTTCTAGTAATGATTCTCAGATTATGGAGCATGAGAGGGCTGAAAAAGAAATGAAAATGATTAAAATGCAAAGCTGCTTATAAACACTCCAAACCTCACGGTTAAATCATTCAGCATCCTTGATAGGAGACGATGTGCAATACATGATGACAGTAGTTTGGTATCAAAATCAAAAGCATCCTTCAAAGCTGAGAATTTGATTTGTCTTAAGAGAGAATATAAAATAACCACAGATGTGTCACAGCACATACTGCAACATACGTGCACACAATGACGCTGTGTAACAGGCTGCTCTCGTGTGTCGCCCTCCACCTTGTAGATTTATATGGTATGAACATAATGACTTTGCTCCCAAATTATCCCAGCACGCTTGTGAAAGATCCAGATAATCTTTTAATGGCCCGAGTTGTCGACTGTCTCATTGCGCAGCTCATAAATCTGGGAGTGGGAGAAAGAGCCCCTCGGCAGCTCTGAGTCCCCTCGACTAGTTTGTGTCTGAAACTGGATCCCTTCAAAGTGAACTGGGAGACGTGCTGCTATCAGTGAAGAAGTGGAAGCAAGGAGTCTCTGCTCTGTCCAAGAGATTCTGTGATTTTTGAAAGTCCCAATGGTGGACTAGTTAGAGGAAACAGCTTCATATTTTAGCATAGCCTACAGACATGAGAGTGGTATCAATCACTTTAACTAACTCTAACTCTTTACCAAAATGTCAAACTATTCCTTTAAACTTAATGTAACAGTAGCACAAGTGGAAAAGTGTCTACAGTTAGCCACTATAAATTGCTGGTCATTCCAGACCAAGTTTCAGAAAATCCCTGAGTATACTGAATTAAATGAGGGTGTTTTTTCACTAATTTTGAGTTAAAGGTGTTAAATACAGGATTGGGAGCATTTCTATTTCCTCTCAATGGCTCTTAACATGGCGACAGCAAGTAGGCAGCTCGCAGCTAACGGTGCTAACAGTGCAAACAACAACGAAAGTGCTGATACCGATAGCGATACCTGGCTTTGGCTGATACTGAGTACTGATCTGATACAAGTGTTTACTTAACAAGCTGCATGCCTCACTGTGTGAAAGTGACTGGGATCACTCTTTTATGTGTAAGGCAACAACAGGCTTGACTTAAACATCACTTTCCTAACTTTGTAAAACTAAATGTAACAAATAAATACATAGATAATATCACATAAATTTACTGAATTGTTACTTATCATTAAAATAATAAATCATGCACCAACAACTTGGCAATTTTTTTTTTTCAAAATTAACAGGAATTACAGTTCAAGTGTAAGCGTATAGCAACAAATTGGTCAAAACGTAAACAGGAGTTAGTATTCCAGTATATAATGTATATAGTATATAAACATGGAATTGAATTTAGTAGATTGGCCCCATTGTAACGGATATCTGATCCAGCTATTTGAGTCAGTGCCGGCCCGATATCCGATCCAGTATCGGTGGATCGCTAACTAAAAGCAGGCCCGGCAATGTCAACAAAGCACAGAGAAGCTCTGATTACAACACACAAAAAGGGAGAGTGACTTTATTCTCTGCTCAGGTAGACATTAGTCCTCTATATCTTTACATAGCAAATCGTTGTTTGCTGCTATATTAATGCCTTGATTATCAAATTTAGCACCGTTAAACTTTTCATTTGTACAACAATAAATACTCTGATGCTAGAGAGAAGAGTTACTAGAGTTGCATCGTCTCATAACTCTCTGGTTCTGCTGCACATCCCCTGACATGACCCAACCTTAGCGAGTAGGAGCACAGAGAAGTGGCCTGGAATTATGGGGTCTCATAAATAAACAAATAAACACATTTCATTCACAGAGTACTTATTCTAATTACAGCCCTGGACATGTGCTGAGCAGTCTCTAATTTCTCTCTGAGCAGAGAGACTTGCGGAGCCGTCTGCGGCAGACCAGCAGTCGGCAGATGTAATTACCACATCATCTCTGGTCCCTGGTACAGTGAGAGAGAGGGAGGGAGAGAGGGACAGGGAGAGAGAGATTGATCCTAGTAAACAATAATTAGGGTTGGGGATGGTGTATTGTGGGACATCTACTCGGCGGGACAGAGTAAAGAGAGGGAAAGAGGAGACAGGCAGGGATCATGGGCAGATGAAAGTCTCTGGGACAGACAGACCCCCCCCTCTGAAAGGGTGAAAGTTTACATTTTTATAAGGACCCACACATGAGTGATCCATGTAGGGCCGCAAGTAGCGCTTCGTCTCACTTTGATTCATCAGTCAACATTTTTTTTTTTTATTAATAAACTAATTATTTTGTCTATGTATCTTCAAATTGCTTGTTGTGTCCGACAACGAGAGCTGCAAATTATCACATTTCACCAACTGGAATCATGAATCTATGGTGTTTTTGCTTGATAAATAACTTGAACATAAAATAACTGGTGATTGCTTTCCTGCAAATTTGCTCATCAACTATTTTTGCAACTCATTTCAGCCCTAGCTCCATGATTAATAAACTCTAAGTTGTCCAAAAACAGATGTGTAAAATGCACAATGAAGAGATACACAAATTTCAGTCACTAAAAGGAATTTGTACGTAATATTAAATGCTTTACAAGACAGAGTATTCTTAGTAGTACAATGTCCCTATCAGTTGTAAATAACTAATATATTAAAGGTGCCGTGTGGAATTTTCTTATAAACAAACAAAGTTCTGTTAACATTCAGTGTTTCTCACCAAAAAGCATTGTGTGTATTGTGGAAGTCAAAGAAACATTTTCTGTCTCATAAAAACGCTGATGTTTTTTTTTAAAAAAAAAAACAACTGAAAACTGATTTGTTTACATCCATGTTTGCTTGCTTGTAGTCTTCTTCTTCCCTGCAATTTACAGGCTCAGTGCTACTTTTTTGGGCACATAATTATCACCCGCAATCAGTGGAATAGTGTGAAACCATTGGCAGGAATGCATATCGTGTGATTCGCGTCCTAGATGGTGCGCATGAGATACAAACAAAACGGGAACCCACTCATCAAAACATTGCTTAGTAGCACTACTGTCATTCTTTTATTACAACTGACTCAAACATCAGAGTCACGCAACAGTAAATACATAAAAAAACAGAATTGCTCTGTGTTTTTGTTTTCTCATGTGGGGAAAACTGCTTTTCAAATGTTGCTGTCGCTTTTTAATCTGTCATCGGGGTAATTTGTCTAATCTTCGCGGTACTTTGAAGTGTGTAAAAAGGACTTTTAGTTACTGGTTTAGTTTCTGAGATTAATAACTGGTTCCATAATTCCTGGAACTTTTTGGTCGAAAAGTGCTACTAGTGGTCAAAAACTCCACAGAGTACTGCACTGCAACCTCAGATCCTCATGGGCCTAAAAGGCCCCTGGTTTACTGTGTGGCAACTGTTTTTATTTGATCAGTTGCAAATTTTTTTGGTAAAATGTACTATTGAAGTACAACATTAACTGAAATGATAATGTGGCTATTGCATGTTCTCCTATTTTTTAGGCCCTGTCTTACCAAACTTGTATTATTTCAGTTTATACTGTGTTTACTGTATATACAATAAATCCCAAATTAGCCCATGAAATAAGGGATAATCCCACAACATTATTCATTATTCATATTCAACAATAATTATAATTAGTTATTCTCAGAGGGATATCGCTGTTTGTTGTGTGTAGAGGTGCGTGTGTGTACAGTAGTGTGGCAGCGGCACCGGGCATTGAAACCCCTCCACAAGGGGTTTATTTCACAACACTGACTGGCTTGCTTTACATTATTCCGCTTATTACATGGATACTTACTCAAAAAAATCAATGATTTGACACAAAAACGGTCCGCCAGAGTCCGACATCAGAACTTCATCCATAGCAACGGTCTGCTATACATAGCAATGGTGTGCTATAAAGAAATAACAGAATGTAGAATACAGTGATTGACCAATCAGGATCACGTATTCAACAAAGCCGTGTAATAAATGACAGTATCTGATGGGTTCTTAAAAGGTTCTCTATATGATATTCGAAGGATTAGCATAGCATCGGACAAAAGATATAGTGGAGTAATGTCTACCTGAGCAGAGAATGAAGTCGCTCTCCCTCTGAGTGTGTGTTGTAATCCGAGCTTCTTCTTGTTTTGTTGACATTGCCGGGCCTGCCACGGGTATTTTTAGTGCATGTTCATGCATGTGAGCGTGCCCCTCTGGCTAGCTCACGGCCACCGTACCACACTGCGCTCATACGGCGGTTACAGCTGATAACACAGTCCCGACCGACGGCATTGTCGCAGAAGAGTAGCACCCACTCTCCGGTGAAAAGCACAGGTGTTACTAATAACACTAGCGATGGCTCTGTTCTATTTAAGTGCTCTAAGTGAGAGTGACAGTGAGCCAGCATGCACGATACCAGGAACCTGAAATCAAAGCAGATAAATGGAATTCAGCCATCATTATATCCATTATTTACACCTGTGCTTTTCCTTCTATGGCAAGTCAAAATGTCTTCCATGAAAAAGGCTTATGTTGAGAGCCGTGGGGAGGCACTAGTTATGCTCTGAATTTCAAAATTTAGCACCTTTAAAGGCAACAGGTGAGGGGGTCCACTGCTCATTTAGGCCCTGGGGCCACCTAGCAGGTTAATCCGGCCATGGTTAGGTGGTTTAAACTTAAAGCTTTATGAACATATTCTATGTTTTGCATATGTTCTGCAAAGTAACTACAGCCTTCAGATAAATGTAGTGGAGTAAAAAGTAAAATAGTTCCCTTTAAAATGTACCTCAAAAGTGTACTAAAGTACTGTAGCAAATGAATATTGTGATTTTCACCAAAATCAATATATTTTAACATTTTTTTACACCAAGCACACGGTTTATGTTCAAGCCACGACGCCACTCTCTGCCTTTAGGGAGAGGGGGAAATACCACATTCAACTAGAGGCCTCACACGGAGCAACTGATGCTGGGAATAAGGAGTCACCATCCTGTGGGGGGCTGAAGAGGAATAAGACTTTACGGGAAGGAATACCTCCCCAATGAGAGGACTGTCGAGGAGCATTATGTGTGTGTGGGTGCACATGAGGCATGTGTGCTGAAACTCAGACTTTACAAACGTGCATGGAGGGAATAGCATTTCAGTGATTCTTGCATTCCCGACATTCCTTCCTGTGAATTTCCAGTCAGCGTGAGGCTCGCTGTTCCAGAGCTCTGACATCATGAGGGGGTTCCACGCTGCCTTCCACTTTCTGCCTCCCGCTCTCTCACAATCCCACCCATATTTGGAAGTGAGAGGAAGGGAATCCCAGATGATGACTCAAAGGCTTCTGCTGCCAAGGGGAATTCTCTCCACATCTGTTTTTTTGCGTGTGCGTGTCTAGTATTAATGTGTACATTACCTCCTTGAGCTGAGGATCTGCAGGGAATTCAAAATGTGGCTTTAACAGCTGTGTGAATGTCTGCATCTATATAGAAAAAGTGGCACCCTGAGTGATGCTGTCTTTCTATTTATAACCTGCTTCTCTTGGCAGCCATGACAGTTTAAAAATTGTGAATATGTGTGCTCTTGAAATCGGCTCTTTTCACTCTATAAATCCCAAAGATAAAAGATGGAGTGGGTAAAAATAACGCACACAGCACATGGTGGTGACATGACAGCTCGAGGCTGAGTCGATATATAAGCTGTAACCAGTCACCCTGCATTGGACCACCACAAATGAGGCCACAGAGATAGATAGGACCATGGGGCTGTTCAATGTGCTCAGCAGAGTGTGACCAACCGTCTACCGCCTGCTGGCTGCAATAAACTCCTATACCTCCACAGAGAAGTTTATTGGAATCGTGTTATTTCTAACAAGAAATAGCGAGCTCAAAAGTGAACTGCGTAGGGAAGAAGGAAGTAGAGCTTGAGGGGGAGATGGCAGAACAGACATGGCGTCTCTTTGTTGAATGTATGAGGATTTGGGATAGGATGGAGGGGTCTTGGACTCCGGGTCTACGGAGCCATATCAAGGCCTAAATTTAGACCCACTTTGTTCTCGTCTGCATGCTGGTGACAGAGGACTCGGCTCTCTGGGGCTGTCTGTGGTCCAGCGTATCAGAAAGGCCGCTGTTGTTCTCCCTGGCAGTCAGAAACACAGACGCTTCCCTCAAGCAGCCCAAAAAGAAAGAAAGCTTTCATGGAATATTCTGTTTAGCTGCACAGACTGTTGTGTATGATACTCCCGGGACCCATAAAACAAGTAATTCACAGACAATATCTCACCCACGCTCTCTTTGCCACAGCAACATAAATCTAACTGATTTTAAAGGAGGAGATGGTGTTTAAAGCATGTGTTGCTCAACAGGGCGACATTTTCAAATGGAGCTAAAAGAAAAAGAAAAGAAAGTGATACAAGACAGAATAAACTGAAAAAAAGGTGACATGAAAATGAGCAAGTCAGAGAAACATGAAGCCACAAGTCACCCTGCGTAGGCTCTAGATTTCCTCTACGTCATGCTGCTCCCCACAGGGGATGCTGTATTGGCGAATGGCGATGTTTAAAAGCTGCACACAAATCCCTCCCTTCCTCATTACCAAAACAAGCTAATTAAAAAGCTGTTAATGGGCCGTGCTGTGGGTGTCTTTAGGTGAGAGGGGAAATCAACAGCTCAAAAAAAGCTATACAAACATATCAGGGGGACCCGTGAACAGTTTAACAAACTGATGACACAGCCATCTAATGTGGATGAAAACACACACACAAGCATCCTACACATCCTCATTTGATCATGCACATAAACAGTGCAAGAGGGAGAGAGAAAAAAAAAAAAACAAGTGACTCACTGAAAACCAACTGGGACACACACACTGTGTCATATCCTGAGAGAGAGTGTGAGAGATGCCCTCCTCTTACTGAAGGACAGATGGATCCCCCAATCTGCTGTGTGCCAGCGTGCCAAAGGACAACTGGTCACCAAACAAACCAGTACCTGAGATCAGAGACCCTTTGGCTCTCTGTGAAGACCAAACCATAAATTCAGAAATATCAGTAAAGTGACTGGGGAGGTAAATTGTGTAGAGCAAAACCTCAAATGTTCCCATTGTTATCACGGTTCTTGAGCGACCTCTATCGGCCTCACCTAGAAACTGCACATTGAAAGTGGTTTAGGGCCCAAATACATTTCTGATCTCCTGCTGTTATGAACCATCCAGACCTCTCAGGTCATCTGGATCAGGTCTGCTTAGTGTACCCCAGAGTCACAACTAAACATGCAGAAGCAGCGTTCAGTTTTTATGCACCAAATATTTGGCACAAGCTCCCAGAAACCTGCAGGACCAACTTCAACTCTGAGTTCTTTTAAATCAAAGCTTAAAACTTTCCTGTTTGCTGCTGCTGCCTTTTATTAAACCAGATAATGATCTTATACTGCACTAGAGCTTTTACTCTTGTGTGTCATGTGCAATATCACTGTTCATTGTGTGCAATATTAATGTCCAACATGTGCAATATTACTTATTTTTCTGTTTGTTAGCTTACTTTACCTTTTTTATTTTTCTTATCTTATTTACTCATTTTACTAAATGTATCGTACATAATTGTTATTATATTAGGCACTGGTGCTAGAAATAGTACTTTTTTATTTTATACACTTGTATTTTATACACCTGAACTTGTTGTAATTTTGTTGTATTTTTGAGCAATCTCTGGCACAAGAATTTCCTTCGGGATTAATAAATCTTATCTTATCTTATATTATCTTTATATTCTATTTTAGCTTCTATCCTAGCTTTTCTTTTTTTTAGCTTGTTTTTATTTTCTAATCTTGAATGTTTTTATAACTGTTTTAATTATGTCTTAAATGAATGATGTCTATTATGTCACAATGTTCTTGAATGTTTAAAGCACTTTGAATTGCCCTGAAATGTGCTCTACAAATAAAGCTGCCTTGCCTTGAAAGACGTCACCACGGAATGTTCCACTGCATTAAAAAAACAGGGGGGAACCGTGTGAATTAAAACCTCTATAACGGTGTTTTCTGCCTCTTTTTGAACATGTTTCGACGCCTAACTGTTTATTTTTATTTAAAAGCGTGTTTAGCATTGCTTGGTAAAAGAAAAATGATTAAAATGAGCCGACACACAATCATAAATGTCTTTGTTTTCACCTGTATGACAAACGCAACAAAGTTGCTCAGAGAGGCGCGATTTCTGAGCTCATGTTGTCAGGCAAAAAGTAGCAGGCCGACACTGTTTTTAGCCCAAATAAACATTTTATTTTATAGCAATAACAGCTATAAAATCAACAAAAACTCACCTCGTTAAGCTGAATTATTTATGGCGACTAAAAAGAAGCGGACGCCTAATGTACAGAATGACAGCTGGGTTGTCATTGCTGCAGGTAGGTGACGCATTAAGACAGTTGGAGCTAGGTTGCTATGCTAGGTTGCTATGCTAGGTTGCTAAGCTGAGCTAGGTTGCTATGCTACTAGATAGCAACGTTATTAGACCTTGACAACGGGCATCACATTAGTTAACGTTACTTAACTAATGGTGGACTTGTTAGTCATCATGCTGTCATGCATCTAACTTCAACCACGCGTCACAGGAAACAACACATTACCTCTAAGTTAGCTAACCTTAGTTATTTACTTTGTTGGAGTCTTTTCCAACAACATTAGTCATTAGTTTCTAAATTAGTGTTTATTTAGATATTCCTTTATTAGTCCTGCAGTGGGGAAATTTGCAGTGTACAGCAGCAAAGGGGATAGTGCAAAAAACAAGATGCATCCGCTAGCTAATAGAAGAAAGTATAAAAATAGGAGCAGTATGTACAGTATTGACAGTAAACTGACTATCAACAAAATTGCACAATTGGAAAATGATATTGCACAGTGACTTAGTGTTAACTTTGCAGATTTGCTGCATCAGCCAGACAGTGGTTATTTCCCACAGAGTAACTTTCTACACAGTGATGATTTCTCAGAGATTACACCTTTATGTATCATGGATCTGAATCTGAATATATAATTCATACACCTTCTCACACAAAAATATATCTTATACTGTATATACTGCATATGTTCTTAATGTATATGTTCTTAATATGCCTGTATATGTTCTTAATATGCCTGTACATGTTCTTAATATGTCTTTATACAATGTATTTCCTTTTATAATTGTAATGTAAATTAAATTGTAATGTGAATGTTATATAACTTATTATTTTAATGGAGCTTCCCAGCAAAAAGTATTTCTCACGTTTATACCTGTATGACCGGCATGACAATAAACATCTTGAATCTTGAATCTTGAATCTTACTTTTACTTTTGTTTTGGTATTCACAGACTCTGCCATCGACACACAGAAGCAGAGCAGTGACCCAGCTTTTGTGAGACTGAGGAATCCCACTACAGGTCCATCTGTATTTATTGTTATACATCTATTTAGAGCTGCAACCAGGGAATGAAATTAGCACCTGCCACCTGCCAAATACAGGGTAAATGTTGGGTGTGGCAGGTACAAATTTCACCTGCCACTAGGGCTGACACAATATCAGATTTTCACAACACAATTATTGTGGCCAATATAATTCATGATAATGGTATTATTCAGATATCTATAGAAAATTTGAATTTATTTTTTTTAACTATGTTTATTGTGTGTTTTGTTTCTTTTTTTGCTAATTAATTATACCCAAAATACAAGTGCAGGGAGGCAGATAGAGTTTGTAAGCATAAATGTATATATTAAATGATTCAAAGAAGTGCTGAATTATTTATACAATATTATCATAGTGTGTTTCATTTTTAAATATCATAGTTATGGTCAATACCTATCGCCTCACCTTATCTAACACCATGGTAGATAGGACTTCCTTTTATTAAGAAATATTATTTTTAAAAGGCAATTCCCGGTTAAAAATTGTCAGGGATTAGATTAAGGCTACATAATATATTCCAGATTTCTTCTGTCTGGTACCACTGACTTTCAGGAGTGGCAGACAAATAAATTGAGTGGCTGGTAAAAATCTTCAGTGACCTGCCAGAGTGGCAGGTGAGGAAAAAAAATAATTTCAGACCCTGGCCTGCAACTAACAATTTAATTATTGTCAGGTCTATAAATTGTCAGAAGATAGTGAAAAATGTCCTAAACAAGTTTCCATTTGACGTCCTTAAATAGCTTGTTTTGTCCAACCATCAGTTAAAAACATTAAGATTAAGGCTGTGTATTGGCAAGAATCTTGCGATACGATACATATGATACAGGGTTACAATTCAAATATTGCGATACTGTAAGTAAGGTGATATATTGCGATTTTTAAAATCTAATTTGAGGAAAACTGTCATAGTATAAAGAATACACCACCATATGCATAAAATCTGAGTAAAAAAAGTTGACTTTTTTATGCTATCAGTACAGTGGGATCTGCATTTGCATTTATCACAGTCCCTGTAACATCTAACATCATAGCACTACTTTGAGAGGGCACATACACTGAAAGAGCTCATCTCTTTACAAATGAAATTAAGTATAGACTGAGTACATCTCTGCATGTAAACTATTAATCAAAAGTCAATAGTGTTTTTGAGAATTTATACAGTATCACAAAACATAATATCGTGATATTCAATTTTTTTATATATTTTCTTACACCCCTAATAAAGATATTCTGTTTACTATCATAGAAGATTATGAAAATCTGTCACATTTGAGGGACTGAATTGAAATAATGTAATTTTAGGAATTTCCATTTATAAAAGTACATAAATGATTGAATGTTCCTTTTGACCTCTAGTAGTGCTGTGGAGCTGTTTTTCTATGAGTTAGTCCCTGTTTTATTTATCTTGTACAAATGTTTTATAAGGAAAGGCATACACATTTGTTAGACCTCAAGGACACACACAATGAGTTTTTAGTGAGTAACCCTGAATGTAAACACAACCTTTGTTTGTTTACAAGAAAACTCCACAGGGCATCTTTTAATGGATGATTAAATTTGCTGCAGATCAATAATGAAAATGATTTTTAGTTGTAGCCGTAACAGCACCATATTAATAAAGTCAAAATATGATAAAGGCAACGTGACAGCATTCCAGCAGTCTAATTCTGTATTTTGTGATTGTGTTTTTAGTAGATATGGTAGTGAAAATAACACAGTTCCTGTTTTGTTTTTTTTATCCTGCAGATGCAGCATCTCTGTATATGCTGAGTAGTGGTGATGTACAGCTGTTTGAGGTCAAAGCATTTGAAGAAGATTTCCACTCCTGGTTTGTTGGCCAGACTGTACAGAGAGGTTGGTCTCATTCCTCATTACAGTGTAATCTCTGAAGCTGCTAAATCATAATTACAAACGTTGCTACAAAGGTGGCTCACATAACTTTTAGCCCCCATTAGCAGTATTTCTCAGCTGTAAAACAGTTTTTTCACATCAGCACTTAGCAGCTTGGATCAACTAACAGAGCTCCAAAGATGCCAAATCATCAATGCAGAAACCGCAGGTGCACTGATCATAAAACAGAAACAAATATTTAACATGTCCAGAGGAATAGTGTCTGTCCATATATTATAACAACATACGCCGAGCACAGACAAACATTATTGAGAAAGAGGAACTGTTGACACAAATTAAAGCTAACCATCAGGTCTGTGATTGACAAACAGGTCAAGTCAATTTTATTTATATAGCCCAATATAAGAAATCACAAATTTGCAAATTTACAATCTGTACAGGATACAACACCCTTTGTCCTTCACAGTACAACCCTGTCAAGGACGGAGGGTGTCGTGTCCTGTACAGACAAAACAAACAGGTTCACATGTGCAAATTTGTATGCAATCTCATATGATATGATAGACAATTTAACTCGTTTGTCATAATGTTCTTGATGTTAAATTTGTGCATTTTAAATATTAAGAGATGCTGCACTTTTACTCTGTATTTCTAACTGTGTTCTTGGCTCAGAATTTTGACCATATGTTAATCAGGTGTTAGTGTCTTCCTCACAGTTGTCTCTTTTTTTTTTAAACAGATGGGAGACTTCTCTTTGTAACACCGATGGATCCTCTCTATCTAATTTTGCCCTATTATATCAAATCTGGCAAAGAGGTAAGAAACAGAAATCTGCATTAATCTCACAGCTGTTGTTCCAGTGATGTTTTCATGCTGATAGATTGTGGTGTGAAGCAGTCTTGTTCTGCCCAACAGTTTATCATGTATAAGAGTTATCATTAGATTGCGATGCTTATGTTTATTATTACTCTGGACTCTGTAATATCACAGCTTCTAATAAAGCCTAATAAAGCTGCTTTATGCAAATATATGTATATATTTATTATTGGAAATCAATTAACAACACAAAACACTGACAAATACTGTCCAGAAACCCTCACAGGTACTGCATTTAACATAAAAATGTTATATGTTCAAATCATAACATGGCAAACTGCAGCCCAACAGGCAACAACAGCTGTCAGTGTGTCAGTGTGCTGACTTGACTATGACTTGCCCCAAACTGGATGTGATTATCATAAAGTGGGCATGTCTGTAAAGGGGAGACTCGTGGGTACCCGTAGAACCCATCTTCTTTCACGTATCTTGAGGTCAGAGGTCAAGGGACCCTTTTGAAATCGGCCATGCCAGTTTTTCCTCGTCAAAATTTAGCTTAAGTTTGGAGCGTTGTTTAACCTCCTTCGCGACAAGCTAATATGACATGGTACCAATGGATTCATTAGGTTTTTTAGTTTCATACGGTGCCAGCATCTTCACTCACTAGCTTTAAAATTGAGCCCGCTACAACCTAAAAATCGCAAGTTAATGCGTTAAAGAAATTAGTGGCATTAAATGAATATGCGTTATTATCGCGTTAACTTTGACAGCCCTAGTCATCACAAATAAAAATTAGACCAGTGGTCATCGCATAGACATTACAGTAGAGCAATATCGTGCCCCTGATATAACCTTAGCAGTATATGAATAACTGTAAATAGGATTTTAATCTAAGCTTTTCTGTTTGATGTCATTTTGCTGCTCAGGAGAAGTTCCAGCCTGTGGATCAAGTTGTTATGGACGAGGAATTCCCAGCCTGCTCAAGGCTGCTGAGCTGCACGCGCTCCCTGGCCTCCCTGCACCATATTGCAGAGGAAAAAGGTGAAGTTTATTCTTGAAGCTGATATCACTCCACTATTGTGCTGATTGCATTGCTTAAATGCTGTGGATTTCTACTTTCAGAGGTGGGAAAACTGAAGTTCCATCGATACAGTCAAGAGAAGACGATGAATTGGCTGAAGAAAAAGGTAATCTAAGGGCGCTTTCACAAGCCAACATTTAGACCGTTTTAATCAAACTCTGGTGCGGTTTGTTTGGGCAGTTGTGAATGTAGTAAATGTACTCTGGTACGGACCGAAACAACCAAGTAGTCTCGGACCGTATCCAAGCAAACGATGCAGGCATTTGTTGAGATGGACACAGGTACATGACAGGTTAACATGAGTGGGAGAGGACCGACCTGGACTTTTGCAGAAGTCCGTTGTTTGCTTGACATCTGGGCCGAAGAGAACATACAGAATATTTAAAATAAAGTCCACAAAAGATGTTTATAAAGTTATTGGAGATCAACTGGAGGAGAAGGGATTCGTGCACACAGTCAATCAGTGCCAAGTCAAAGTGAAAACACTTCAACAGCAATATATCAAAGTCCGCCATTCCCTGTATATTAGTGGCAGCTCTCAAGACGAAAAAGATAAATTTGCTCCTTCAGCTAATTATGTTTTTTATTCCACTTTAATTTGTGCACTGTGAAAACAAATCAAAATAAATAGAAATCAAAACTACTATTTTATATGAAATTCAACGCTTAGTTTTGCACACTGGAATTGCATAATGTTTTTTTTACTTGTTGGTGTAGGTGGAGAGGACAGTCAGTGCGCTCAAGGCGAGAAATATCTCAGTGGGAGAAGGAGTCAAATCCTCAACATACGTCAGAGTGAAGTCTGAGTCGGACTGCCATGAGGGTAAGTCGCTTCAACTTCAGGCCACTTCACTTTTTAAGTCCCATCAGTCTCACCTTCCTATGAAAAAGACAAGCAGCAGATAGGATGTTGACCAATAGATGGCAGTAATATTGCACCGTTTATATCTATGGGTTATAATCTTCAAACAATTTTTTCCCCAAGCTCGAACTTCACAAAACGTAAAGTAGGATTCTATTGCTAATTACTGTCACTCTTTATGATACAGAGGACTACCTGCGCTATGCTCACGGCCTGATATCAGAGTACCTCAGTGAAGACCTGAGCAAAGCCCTCCTCAAACACTTGCAGTAAGTTCAGACATCGAACACCTGCAAGTTCTGATGATTATTAGTGCTAAGGTGTAGTGGTGATCAAGCGTCTCATTCTGCTCCACAGGTTACCAGAGCTCACAAGCCCAAAGGAGACAGAACCTCCTTCCAAGGTATGTTCGTGTCTCTCTTAGAAGTCTGTCTAGCGTAATCTCTTCTCTTTCTACCTGCTGTCAAAATCACCGAGCATCTTTTCTGTATCCCTTGGTTGCATTTGCATTGTGCTTTTTAACTTGGGCTGTAAGGGCTTTTTCATCAACAGCATGACGTTATCGTAGCTCATAGTGGAGTGTGTGTGTGTGTTTCCGTGGTGCTCTTTGTCATGAAAAAGCTTGTCTCACTTCCTCGTTTGGCAGAAACGGAAACTTTCAGACAAGCAGGTGGAGGCCGGAGAGGACTACACCAAATTCAACAGTGCAGACTTTGCGCGGAAAGTGAGTGTATACTTAGTACAGTGTGCCTGAATAGACCAAACGCTTATTGGAGGAATTTGTGATCATCATTTGTTTAGATTATATCATAATGACTGATGATCATTTCTTTACTTTCATCTCTTTTTTTTGACCTTGAGTGATTGTCAGTGTAGCTCTTGCTTTCTTCAAAGCTTCCTCTGTAGAGTATACGCGAGTCAAAGGGGCTTAACTTATGGAAAACATGTTTTTTTTATCAGCTTGAATTGAAGTTCATGATATGTAATGAATTCCCTGCTGTCTCTGCGCAAAAGGTGTTGAGATATATTGATTTTTTCCGCCCCCCTTATTCCAGCCGCCCAAGAAGATGACTGCTGCTCAGAAATCTCTGTCTAAGGTGGACAAGACTGGCATGAAGACGATGTCATCGTTCTTCAGCCCCAAGGTCAAAGCAGAAAAGAAATGAATGTTGTATAGTTTCTGTTTTTTTTATATGAAACATTTGTAATAAAGAAAAGAAAATGTATTTGATGCATGATTTTCATTTTAAATTGTGGATTTGAATGAGAAGGGAAAGGACTAATGGCAAGTTATTTAGCATTTTTCACTTTAACCGCATTAGTGTTTATATTTTGCAAAGTATAAGCATACTAAAATGGCTTTAAGGGCCACCTTACCAGTGGTGGAATGTAAGTGAATTTACTCAAGTACTGTACTTAAGTACACATTTTAGTACTTTAGTATTTCCATTTATATTTTATTTTAACTTCTACTTTACTATAGTTCAAAGGGAAATATTGTACCTTTTACTCCACTACATCTATGTGACAGCTATGTTACTATTTACTTTTGAGAATAAGATTTCACTTAATTAAAAATATGATACACGTATAATATGATTCAGTAATCTATTCATTTACAGAGCAGTATATAAAATATCTAAACTTGGCTCAACATTGACAAATTACAACATTCAAATGTGCTTACATGTTATTTGTTAGTGATTAAAACAGAATATTATACTATAAAATAACACTCTTAAAAAAGGAGCCATTCTGCATAATGAGTACTTTTACTTTTGATACTTTACATTTCAGGTAATACTTTTGTAAATGTTTGATATGGGACTTTTAGTATTTTTTAGACTGGTATTTCTTTTACTTAATTAAACTGTCTGAATACTTCTTTCACCACTGCAGCTTCCCCAAATTACACAGACTCACTGACAGTATAATAAGTGCGTAGTCTGATAGTCTGTAGATCATGTAGCCTATAGATAAGATATATTTTAATAAAATACAGTTGTACCGACAGAATACAGCAGAGCACAGAAGCCGTTTCCTAACCTTCCAAATCTCAGCCTCTCTTAAATGAAACCGGCATTCATGCAGTACAGAAATATGTTCACTTTCCAGCCAGTCTTATCGCTGTGAAGGACATTGTTGCAGTTAACTGTTGGCTTTAATACCTCAAATGAATGCAGTCTCTGCAGGTCTGCTCCCATGAACCGTACTCAACCTATAGTCCATGCCCATCACACCAATTTACAATAGAAATAAATTCAGTTCAAATGCACACATCAACGAAATGCTATCAACAGATTGGTTTGGGTAACCTTGAGACATCAGAAGGAATTCGTTTTTACAGACAACTACTGTAAAAATCATCCAAGTAATCTCTCATTTAAAGTAGCATCCAGTTGATACATGAATCAGATGTTGATGTTTATATTAATCTGTTGAGAAAATCCCTGAAACAAATGATACTGAAAAGTCCTTTTTCACGGAAGATAGCTTGACATGTCACAGCAGGAAAAACAGGAGTTAACTAGAGAAGGCAATTTCTGGAGAAATTGCGGTGTGAATGCTGGATGTTGAAAAGCTGACGCCAAACTGGATCGCCGGCTTTAAAAGTTGAATAATACCAACAATGAATGAAAGATGTGGAAGATTGTAAGGTTTGAGTGACGTTTCTAACTGAACGTATGAATAAGTTGAGAAGACTTGAAAACGTGAAAATGTCTGTCTGTGTCAAACTGCACTAACTAGCTCATCTCAATCAACTGTGCCTCTACAGCTGCAATCAAAGGTTGCCACGGTGATGGGAACCGCTAAATGACTCCTGGGTAAGACAGCTCATCTCATCTCATCTGCAACCGCTTATCCCAAGGCGCACCTCTCAAACCTCTGCTTCTCGGTCAAAAAACATGAGTCCAATCACCAAAATATTATTATCATGAGAGAGAAAACACTTTGCTGAAAGCATTGATGTAGATTTTATGTTTGTGGCGTGGTCCATCCATTTGAATGCAGAATTTTTCCCAGAAAACGTGGAATATTTCTGAAAGTATTAACGACAAAAGTAAAAGCACACATATCCTTATTGAGCTGAACGTTTTGATGTTTCTACATGTTGCTACAACTACATGTTTATATTTCAGATCTTTATTTGATAGTAGATTGATTCAATTTGACATACTCGATCAAATTCTTAACGACCAATTAATCGATGGTCGATTAATCATTCACATCCCTAGTACAGTGTATAGGATGGCGGCATCTAGTTGTGTGGTTGCAGATTGCAACCAACTGAATACCCCTCTGCTCAATCCTCCCTTTCCAAGGCCAAGTGCAATACCGTGGCAACGCCGTTCACCTCGCTCAGAGGTCATCCTTATCATAACAAGACCGGAAGTCAGACAGCGGCATGATAGTTTTGCACTCAGCGGCCCACATTACAGCAGTTTCACAAGCGTGTCGGAGAACTACGGTGGCTTTCAGTTAATTTTAAAAAGTGAAAGGCTTTCTCTAGAGCCAGTGTTTGGTTTGTCCGTTCTGAGCTACTGTAGAAACATGGTGGAGCAACATGGCAGACTCCATGAGGAGGACCCGCTCCCTATGTAGATATGAAGGGCTCATTCTAAGCTAACGAAAACACAATCATTCTTAGTTTCAGGTGATTATACACTAATGAAAACATCGTCATGAATATTATATTCCATTTCTGCCAATAGATCTAGAAATGTTACACAATGGTCCTTGAGTCCAAAAAAAAAACGTGACGTGGGAATAATAACTAAGAGCTAGAAGAACATAGGCTGTGAATGCATGTTTCCAACATTCAAAACCTTTGGCTAGTGACGGCTGAATTCAATTTAGCTGCTTCAGTTTCAGGGTTCAGGTGAGGTGCATGCTGGTTCTTTGTCACGCTGTCAGGCCTACTGGGACACTTGAATAGAACCTACATCAATAATGTTATTAGTAGCGCCTGTGGTTTTCCAGCCATGACAAGACAAAATGACCAACCTGACGTCATCGGCTAGACAGATTTTTGCTTTATTAAAATTCCTTTTAAATATTTTATGCAAGTATTAATTGTCCGGATGGAGTTTTAGCTGAGCATGGTGTCCATACAAACTAGGTTGAGCTTAATGTCAGCAGTGTGGCAGTGCTGCTGGTTTCAAATGTCTATCAAGCTTCACTGCTTTTTTAATTTGGGCTTGAAGCGCAGAGTCTTGAATGCACTCTCCACCACTTTGGGCAGATGGATCGGGTTCCTCTGCAGCCGCAGACGGCTGCTTGTGGACCCGCTCTGGTTTTTCTTCTTTCGGGCGCTTTCATTGGCACAGTCGTGAGCTGCTTTCTGCTTGGAGTCGTCCGCGACCCGAGGAACCCGCATTACCCAGTTAGAGTGGAGGTCGTGTTCGGCCGAGCTGGAGGCCACTGTGGGAGACAAGAGCAGAGAGCAAGATCCTGAGTTGCGGCTGTAAGCGGTTATTATCAGACCAGTAGCTTTCACTTCTAGACCTTAAGACCCAGAATGATTTGAACTAAGCAGCTACCGTTTCAATGAGATTACCGGTAAGTAGTTGGTGTAGATAGCCAGCTGGCCCAAAAGACCTGAGGAAGTGTATAAATGAGTATCTTACAAATTATGTCTGGCTTTCCCAGTCCTTAACCACACTTGACCTTAACCAGTCGAACACGTGGTGGATGAAGAATAGAGTTTTTTCACAACATAAATTTTGACATGTCATAGTGTAGAAAGGCTCAGGTGTAATCAACAGCACCAATAATGGCTGCATTCAATTCAGGTGTGCCAGTTCAAAAATAAATAAAAGTAAAAGTAGTGATATAACAATGTTAGAATATCCCAATACAAGGTATGGAAGTAATTGAACTATTTGAAGTTACTATGAGGAACTTAAATTTTGTGGCGGTTCCTGTGGACAAAAGCGGTTGTGTTTCCGAGCACCAGAGTCCCATTAGAAAACCTCTCATTTTACTGCAGCAGGGTCTGTCAGTCTGCCCTGCACAATCCTGGGTCTGGTTCTCCTCTGTAACTCCCTTCCCTCCAGCGGGCCCTACAATACGACCTGGGCCTCCGGCAGTGTGGTGTCGGTGTTGGCTCCCAGTGAGGACCGGTGGAGCTCCTGGCTGGAGGAGGAGTCGCTGCTCTCGGGTGCGGAGCTCTCCACCTCCCACCGGAGCTTCGACTGCAGGTCGAAGGCGGCAGCGAAGCCAGATCTGTGTATGTCCGCGGTGGGCTGGTGGTCACTGCCGGAGGCCCCGCTGGAGTCTGAGATGAAGGAGTTTCTGGTGAACCTGCATGATTTCGTCAGATTTTGCGTGGAATCCGACCCGCTGGCACCGATGAAAAGCGCTAATGGTTTATGTAGATCATATAGAGCAGTGGTTCTCAACCTGGGGGTTGGGACCCCCAGTGAGGTTGCAAGATAATTTCTGGGGGTCGCCAGATGGTTGTGGAGGAACAAATAAAATAACATATTAAAAACAAAATAACATATTTTAGATTGAGGAATGTTTTTCTACATCACATCACCTGTACCAGTGATATAATTTGCCTTAGAATAGATTTTATTGAGTGAGTTTGTGAGAGTCAAAGTGTGTGTGCACATGAACTTCTGACGGGGGAACTTCCAGCGGGTCAGGGGGAGAGGAAAAGTCACGGAGCGCATCAAGAATCCACAACAGCTATCTGCTCAATGGGTGGGGGGGGGTCGCGAACACCAACCTGATTATTCCCAACTTGAAAAGGTTGAGAACCCCTGATATAAAGGCATCAGTATTACATTGAGATGGTTTCATGACCAGTTAAAAGTTCCTCACAGTAACTTTAAGCATCACAAGTAAAAGGACTTGTAAAAAGTGGCCTCTTTCAGACTGTTATGAATTATTGATACGTTAACCTGTAAGCAGCATTTTAATGTTGTATCTGGTCCAGGTGGAGTTACATCTTACTACTATACCGCTACAAACAACAACAACTACGACTAGTACTACTGTATATGTTTAACCTAATACTGTATATAGCAATGTAAAATATTACTTGAACTTCACATGTAAAAACTGCAATCAAGAAGGTAACTAATAACTGCAACTGACATAAAAGGAGTCAAATGCACAACATTAAACATTAAAATGTTGCTGGTTGTGTTTGACATGAATAAGTTAAAACACCACATGGTATATAAGTGAATAAGTAAATAGGTGACAACACCTGTGTAGATGGATGCCATGGATATGTGTAACTTTAAGCTCAGTCCATCTCTGACCCCAGCCATCTCAAGATCCTCAAGTAAAAGTACCTAAGTATTATCTGCAAAACATACTTCAAGTAGGAAAAGTACTCAATGAAGCATGACCACTTTCTGAGTGTTATATTAGTGTCCCTGATTTTATTGGATTCTAATTGTTGATGCATTAATGTGTGAGCAACTTTTTAATTTTATACACTTTATATCCTGGTGGGTAATATATTTTGTATGTCAAATCTAAATGTAGTGGAGTAGAAGTTAAGTAGTATAAAATGGAAATACCCAACTAAAGTGCAAGTACATCAAATGTATATAATCAAGTAGAGTTCTCGAGTAAATATACTGATATTTTTTGATCATCTCTGATCCCCACTGGTGGAAGAAATATTCAGACAGGTAGGTAAATATTCTCAGCAAACTGCACACAAAGTATCTAAAATAAAAGTAGAAAGTACTCATTATGGCATATGAACAGCCTCTGTAATTGTTATAGTTTTATATATTATATAATTGGCAATTATTATTAATGTACTTACACTAACGCAGCTGGAAATAATTTAACTACTTTACATACTGTTGGGTTGTTGTATGTAGAGCAATACATCATATTTATAAAATCATTGTATATAATTAGTATTTAGTAAATCTACTGGTTGCTTTTTTAACCTTAAAGAAAACACAATTTTCATATCTATATTTAATAGTTTAAGGCTTGCAGTTCCTAAATCCCAGCATCATTACAATTAAAGGGAAGGATTTTAAACTCACCTATGAAGTCTACATCTGCGTGTCCATCATCCATGTACGGTTTGCGCAGCGGTTCGCTGTCGCAGCCTGCGATGACCTCATCAAAGAACTGCAAAGTGTCCTCCTCGCTGGGGACTGGAGGAGCAGAGGGTTTGGCTCTTGATATCTGCGGTTAAAAAACAACCATGTGAACATATGTCTTTGATACTGCCTGCCATGTGCTCTGGGAGAGATGATTTCAAGCTTACCGGTTCTTCCTTTCTAGGCGGCGGCGGGGGTGCAGGCTTCTTCTTGGAGGACACCGTGGCCTTGGCGTCGCTACTTTTCAAGTCACTCACACTCTTTGTGTATTGCCGTCTCAAAGCCACGAGTGCTTCCAGGTACTCCAGGCAGTTCTGATTCTGAGAGTAAAGCCATATCCTGTCCTCTTGTCTCTGATAGTAGTACAAGGTCGACTCGATGCTCACTGTGCTTTTGCTCCGTTTCAAAGTCGAGCCCACGGCTGACTGAGTTTTCTCGCCCACCACGAGCATAGAGGTGCTGCGGACCAGCCTGACGGTGCAGGCGTTGTGATAGTCCTGCTCGGACCGAAACCCACCACCACCAACACCACCACCACCACCTCCATCCCGCCCTCTGTGTCCGTGATGATTGGGACGGAACACATTATTAATCTTCCTGAACATCCCTCTAAATGGAGTCTTTCAGGGTCACACACTCGTCCTTCGACTTCTTAGTGTTTGGGAAGCATCCATCCATATTTGTTCCTTCAAGCCAGCCAATATGTCTCAAAACAAAGAAACAAAAAAATGCCTTTAAACCTGACTGGAGCTGTTCACTGAGACCAGTCGCTGTCCAGAGTGCTGAAATTACCAAAACAGCTTGGGACACAAAAGCAAAAGCAGATCTGAGTCTCTTGTCTAACCTGATCTCAGCGCGTCTTCAATGTTATAGGATGTTGCTCAGCAACATTGCTGTAGCAACGGGTCGGTAACTCTATACCTTGTGCTACCATTACTACTGAGCAGCAGGCCTGTGTCAGATATCCTGACTCATACGAGACTTAGTGGACAAAATAACAGCCAGGAATCCAATAAAACTGACTTTTACGGCTGGTGAAGGTGAATCCATCTCTTAATAAACCATAGACGAAACAGGAGATCTTAAAAAAGAATGTGATAGGTTAAACTGCAGGTCGGTTAAAACTGTTCAAATTGTTGGGTTTAGATGAACAGGCTCTAAAGAAGAAGAAAATAACTAATTCAGTTGTATGAACGACCGGGATATTGAAAACAAACTGTCTAGGTTTCCTCGCCTGATTAATAATGAAACATCTTCTCTCGTGTTTCACATGCTTCTATTGTTGGGCTTCCCTGCTGCAAAGCAGAGGAAGTCTGAACACAAGAGCCTCAACTGAAGCGAGTCATACATGCAGACAAGGTGCTTTCAGCTTGTAAAAAAATCCCGGCCATAAATATAGCCTGAAAGTTTCCATCACTTTCACCAGATGATTGGTTTTAGACATCAGCCGTGACAAAGATAAGATTCATACAAATGTCTCTACAACAGAGGAGCTCAAATCAAGTGGGACCTTTTGTTGCATGTCACACCCCTCTTTCTCTCTCTCTCTCCCCCATTTCTACACCGTCATCTGTCAAATAAAGACGAAAAATGTCACAAACAAACAAAACATGCTGAAGAGTATGGCACCGTTTCAAGGAGGAAATGATGAGTCGTGGTTGCATAACCGAGCGTGAAATCACACTTCTGCTTTTGGGCTGTGAACACACAGTTAACAGGAGGAGTGAAGCCAGAAGGCTCCAAACAGCAGTTATTCGACTGAAAAGCTGCATATCCTCACAACTCAGAGATTTGCGGTGTGACTTGTCAGAAAGCGAAAACAGGAATCAGATCATTTTGATCATATTTTCTGCTTTCAACGTTACACACCTGTTTGATTTACAAAGAAACAAAACTTCTGTGGTGTCCTTTTATGTCGCGTTCATAAGAATAAAACATCTGTCATTTCACTTCATTTGGCAAGAGGAATGCAGATTGAGATGCATTATGTGAGGTTGTAAAATTGAATTTACAAAAGTAAGAACTGGAGGGGGATATGCTCAGCCTGTCTAACAATCCTATGAAAATAAGATATTAATTGGCAAAATGATGAGTTGGAATATACTCATGATCAACCCAGCTGCAACATTACATTAGCAGAAATGGGAAGAAAGAGTAATATCTTACATTCCCACTTCCTCTTGGGGTGGTATATAACAACCCTTGCACATGATTGCACTGTTATTCATGCTTGAATCATATGCAGTATACACATTTGGAAGAAAAAGCAATGTTTCTAAGAAGTGCTTTTCTCTAAAGACTGTGGAAGGACAGCTGACTAAGAGACTGATTCTGCTCCAAGGTAGGAATATGATTTATCTTTATGATCGTTAGACGAGGTAAGGTGCTCTTTTGTAGAAAAAAAAAAATCCTCCTTTGGACAGATGGTCTTTTTTCTGTTTGGGTTAATCAATATGTTGACCTCCTTATGCATGGAGCTCTAAAATGGATCATGAATAGATCCTATTAAGACTCAGTTGAAGCAGCACTTAAAGTGGGATCATCATGTAGTCCTGAATGATCTGCTGTTTGTTATTGAGTCTGTAATTGTATTGTATTGTACTTTGTGTTCTGTGCTGTTTTATGTGCATCTTTTGTTGAGTTTTGCGTATTTGTATTGCGAATTAGCTGAGGCTATAAATGCTGCATGGCACAGTATGTGGTCCATGCTCAATATGTGTCCATTAGGGCTGTCCTCGTCCAAAGAAATTCTTTGTTGACTCGTACCATTTTGTCGACTAATTGGTTAGTTGAGTTCATCGACAGATCTGTGAAACAAAAGTACCACTTTAAATCTTGTGTTTAAAAGATATGTGCTCATAGGTTTCTTGGAAATAAGTCATTCATCATGAAAAAAAGCACCCGATTTGACTGTTATCAAGCCATTAAACAGGCGTTACCGGTGGCTATAAGCACCATAAATGTGTCATTAGGGGCCTATTACTCCTATGTTGTAAAAGTGAAAGTGAGACCTAAAAGCAACACATTCTAACATGTTATAAAACTGAATGAAACATCATATTTTGAACACAAACAAAAAGGCTTTTTAGGCAAAAAAAAAAACAATTAGTTAAAGGGACTGTTTGTAACTTCTTACTTCTTTCTTAGTTTAGCTCTGAGAATATCTAGTGAATGTTCAGTGGACGTTTGTGCAGAAATAACTGCTGCAGCTCCTCCAGACCAACAGAGGTTTTCCGTGTCTTGTGAAGTGACAGGGCTCCGCAGCGAGAAATCTTATCTGGGTGCCGGTGTCTTCCCTGTTCCCTCCGACCGCGGTCGGGAGGCTGAAGCAGGAAAAGCCAACACTAGGATCAGCAGTGATTCATGGAGAGACCTTCGTCTGGTCAGCTAACATTACTGCCAAGCAGCTGAAATATAGAGTGATATTGTGGTTTTAGCTGACGTGTGTCGCCTCACTGTTTTGAGCGATGACGCTGACTTTCGTTGACTTAACGGCCCCAGGTGTCGCTGTTAACAAGCATTTCTGATTCTTACAAAGAATCCCTTTAAGTTTAGAGAAAAACCTTGTGTTTTGGGTTAAAATAACTACGAACACGAAGACAACAACACGTGTAAAGCCAATGTTTTGTGTCCCATCCATCTTCCCCGATTTCCAGCCCTTTATTGTGAGTTTCACACTGTCTATACTACAGCGCCTGACTTCCGCTTCTGCTCCTGTCGTAATAACTAGGGTCGCTAGAGGTCACTGTCATGTTCTTTTACACCTTCTTTCAGTGATCTACCATGTGAATAGATGATAAAACCTACTAGTGGGTGTAGTAGGCCCCTATTGACCCACATGCTTATAGTGACTGATAATGCCAATAGCCTGACAACAGTCTAATTGGCTGAAAAACATAAAAAACAACAAATCCACTAAAGAAATCTTAGTCGATTAAGACCAAAACAACCGATTAGTCGACTAATCAACTGAGAGGAGGTGTCCCTAGTGTCCATATAAGAATAATAAACATTGAATGACAGTTGCGTCTTATCACACGTTGAATACTGACTGACATTCTGTGTATTTCAATAACTGGGCTCACAGCTTCTAAGAATGTGCTTCTTTGTTGCAGCCATGCTTTGTGAAGGCAGATTGTTGAGCATGACCTATGGTGTTTTGGAGGAGCTGGATCCCCTCCCTCCTCAGAAAGCCCCCCAGAGTGCTTATGGGCCGCCGAGAGCAGCTGCTACCTTGGTGCCAGGCTCCATCAGACACACTCCGCTCGTTCATCACAATTCCCCCGAGCCGACAGGTTGTACGGACAACAGAAGTGATTCGGTGGAGTTGTACATTTCTCCTCTGCAGTCCTTGGATCTCCAGCCAGGCAGACAGATCTCTACGGAGATAGAGATCCCAGCTCAGGCTCGCTCAGTTAGCGATGCCCCTTTCTTGGTTCCCTCCTTCTGTCAGAGCATCTGCCAAAATTACAGCGACCTCCATATCGGAGGCGACCAGGTGCTGCCTCTCTCAACAAATGATGGCGAGCTCCGGGTCTGTACCGACGCCCAGGCTGTCGGCCCTTTCCTCCAGTCCTGCGACGTCCCCCCAGCTGTGGAGGATTCTCCCCCAGGACAGACATCTAAGGGTGGACTTGTGCATCCACAGAGGGGGGGTTCAAATCGCTGGAGACTGGGGAGCACCCGCGATCGGAGCTTTTTGTTCCAGGGGCGTGAGGGTCCGTTTTCCAACTCTCTTCTAAATCACTACCTGGAGCAGAAACTCTTGGATTTGTACCAGCAGTACATGATGGAGAACATGGCCAGGGAAGGGGCCCCTGGTTCGGATTCGGACCCCATTTGTCCTCTTCTGGGCTCAGAGCTGGTCCTCACCAGCCTAGACCAGATCACTTTGCAGCTGAGTCGGGAAGGGAACTTGGAGGCCGGCCTGGCCAAAGACATGGTCCTCAGCTGCCTGCTGCGGGTGGCTGGTGACATGCAGTCAAGTGAGATCAGCACTCCCTTTCTGCAGATTTCAAATGAGGCATCCAGGGAGCAGCTCACAGAGAATAAAGGGGAGTGATCACCCCAGTGTCAAGGAACTCACCCAATCAATTCTCCCTTTCCCGTTTTATCAACAAAAAATAAAATCAAACAGATAACTGTATTTAATCTTTTTCGTTGATAAGCTGTGTTGAGGATGGTGTTGAAAGCAAATTCTGTATGTGATTAATAATTACATGTATCATCATTTTAGGATGCAGTCATGCAAATGGTGTATGTTCATGTGGCGTGCTGTTGTTGTGCAGTTTTCCCTTTCTAAACAACAGTAAAGACAGGAACTGAAAATTGAAACCAATCTTTTTCCCCCCCTTCATTTCGAACAGAACACCACATCATCAACAACATCATGTTCCCACTTCTTTTATTGCTGGCCACGTCTTTGAATAACACTTTGTATGTCTGATTATCATTTCTTCATCTGACATAAATGTCTCTCTCTAAGAACAGTGTGCAACATTACGGGGGATCTATTAGCAGAAATGGAATATAATATTAATAACTATGTTTTCATTAGTGTATAATCACCTGAAACTAAGAATAGTTGTGTTGTCTTTAGTTGAGAATGAGCCCTTCATATCTACACGGAGTCCGCCATGTTTCTACAGTAGCCCAGAACGGACAAACCAAACACTGGCTCTAGAGAGAGCCTTTTGTGTTTTTACGTTGCCTGAAGGCCACCGTAGTTCTTCGTCACGCTTGTGAAACTGCGGTAACGTGAACCGCAGAGTGCAAAACCGTGGTACCGCATTCTTGGAAACAGAATGCCACCAAATCCTACACACTGTACCTTTAAGTACGGAAGAACATGGCGTCCTGTCATCTAGGAAACTAATTCATAATAAAATATAACAGTTTGAAAATCACAAGGTTTGTGCCATTATTGTTTATTTCAATAGAATAAACTCTGTTCTTGAATGTACTGTAGAAGAGCGATGGGGAGCGAGCTGTACCCAGCATGCCATATGACGGTGCAACCCCCCCCCGCGGCGCCGTTCCAAGGCTAGGGTTAGGGTTCGACCCCCTGAAACCTTAACCCTAGCCCTGTAAACCGCAACACACAGACATCACAATGGCTTTAAGACAAAAGTTACGATTTTTATTTTCATTTTCAAATAACTGTATTTATTCTAATATAAATATACAATTAGTCCCTGACATTGTTGGTGTGAGAAAGAGAGTTACAGGGCTAAGTGTATTTCTTTCTTTTATTCATTTTTTAATGTGCCTATGCCTTAAGCCTCTCAATATACTATACAGCGTGTACATAACGCACTACTAACAAATATATCCCGTTGATCTCAAGAGCTCGCACGCGACATCGCACTTCCCTGAGTCCTCAGCAATACATCTGCCAAGTGTGAAGACGATCGGATGAACGGTTGTCGAGAAAATCAAAGGATAAACACACAGACGGTATTGACATTGTCTGTTGAAGATACAGCTGAGAAATACAGTACAAAGCCCAATGCAATCAGTTTACATTGTGCACCTTTTCTTATAAATATATGCCCAAAGATATATATTCCACACATGTAAACTTGTGGGTCATTTATGTTTATTCCCATTCTCTGCTGCAAATGACAGAAGATGTCATTAATGAGTCGATGCAAAAGTCTGCAGTTTAATAAACGGTCACAAGGGGGAAGCATTATCACCTAACTTATTAACCCAAATGACTTTGACACACACCTCCTCTATTTTCTTTCATTCCTCCTCCTCTTCACTGTCTATCCCCCTCCCTTCACCCGACATCCATCCATCCAGCTAATGCCTCCTATCATCTGCTCCCTGCTAATCTATGATGTCATCAGGACTGGGCTGTAAATCTGTAGCACGCAGGCAGTCGGGCATGAACACCACATTTAACACCGTGTCTGATACCGGTTCCTCTAAACAAAATACAAGCTTGAGATAAGGTTATCTACGCTGCATGATTTATTTTGGGAAAAAATATTGCACGAGCAGACAAATGAGAAACTCAGCAGGGCTGCAGACCGATGGATTTGCACGCTAAATGTGACATGTTATTTTTCACGTTTCCCCCTATTCAAAGCGCTTTGAAAAGACCCGCGACTCCATTCCAGCTCAGTGCAGCCGTGGCCTTCTGAGCCAGTGTTTGATCAGCTTCCTTGTTTCCTGTCCAAATACAGAGCCACAGGAGGAAACTGTGTTTACCGAGCTGAGCGCCGCAGTCGCAGCCCTGTGAAGTCTCAAGGCCGCGGAGACACATGTTTGGTATTTCTGCTTCTATCCGGATTGAACATTCCAGGTACATGTTAAAGGAGCCGAATCCATACAGACCTAAACAAAAACACGCTCGCATATAAATATGACTCACCCGATGCCAAGCCCGGCAGGGTGAGTAATTTCAAACAAACTGATTTGCACAGACCCTGGAAAAATGAAAATCAGACCTCTTGTTCCAGCGGAGGTTAAGAATTGCTTACAGGGCTGAAGGTAAAGCTACACGCTGCAGGTTGTGAATATTCACGAACCCTCAAGTTAACCAAATTCCACAAATTATTTACCTCTCCGTGTCAAAAGCTTAACAAATTAATATAATTTATTTATTTGGGTGCAAATACAACATAAATGGAGGGGCAAAGAGGGTTTTTTTTTTAAATTTTCTCTAATTAGTATTTTTCTCTTTAAGAGAAAGTGAAACTAAGGTGAAAGAGTGAAGGAGAAGCCAGGAAATGAGAGCAGGGACAGAAACAAACAGTAATCGCTACAGCGATTTAAAAAAACGGATGGAAAAAAAAAAAAACAACACACTTCTCTCATGGTCTAGCGCTGAAACTAACAGGGAGGTTGAAGTGTTGGAGCGTCTTTCAGAGGTTCATAAAGTAATTTCCTTGTCACAAAGAGCTTTTAACATGGAGGGCGGTTAAGGCAAGGCCACAAGATTTCATATCAAAGCCAAGGTCCCAGATACACTCTCACTATTGTGGCTTTAATGCTCTGTAGCACTTTGTGGCTTGCCTTTATTTAAAAAGCTTTTAGTATGTAGCCTTGTTAATTGGAACGGTCATATACTGTTTACTTTTCTTTTTTTCCCCCTTCCTTTGTGACTGTGTGATTTAAAAACCACTATTGCAAATTTTTCAAGGCCTATGGATAGTCAAGATCCTTTGAGCTCTTTACCAGATTAGACATGGATACACACGCACATTTCCATGTTTTATTTACTTGAACTCATGAATTAGTTTGCCCATAACATTTTTTAATGTATAGCTGTGGTAAATGCTCTCATACACACACACACACATACATACATACATACATACATAGATAGATAGAGGTGGAAGAATTTCAGACTACAGTTGGTGTGCCGAGGCGCTTAATTCAATTAAGTCCAGAAGCTGAGCTCTTTCTCCTAATTTCTTGGACGGCCTTGAGCGAATGTGTTTTTTCTTTTCAGATTACATCTACCGGAGTGACCTAATGTCCAAGTGGCAGCTTGCTGGAACATTTAATGACAGCCCCTGCTCTGTATCTGGCTGATTGACACCGGGACACGTAGGTGGTGGAACGGGAGAACACACATTTCCCGGTCAGTTAGCCGCTCAAGGTTGCAGGGAGCCTGCAGCAGCGTGGGTGACCTTGGCTAAGCCAGAGCAGACAGAGAAAGACCTTGAGAGACAGCGGGGCAGCAGGATCTGGCGCTCAAAGAGCCGGGGAACATAATGTGGTAATGCATGACTATATATCACAGCACACAGTACACATGTGACTGTGGATGGCAGCTGGACGGAAAAAAAGAGATTTTTATCCACTCACATGTTTATTGTTCTTCACTATAGTTTATATCACTAAACACTATGTTGATTTGGGGACCTTGCTGGCTATATATGCTTCTGCAAAGTGGGTAATGCGTGATGTAATGAGTGAGGTAATGAGTTAGTTATCACAGTCTTCTTGTATGTAATCACAAATGGATTATTGTTATGATTATTATCAGCCCTGACCCCATTTTCAGGAGTTGGTGACATACTTGTTCTTTTATCTCATATTATTGTTGCTCGTTTTTATCTGTCTTTATTCCCTTTGCATAATATAAATCATTTTTACATCTGCACTTTTTATGGAGCATAATGTTTTTAATAAGGGGTGTAAGAAAATATTGATACAATACAATAGTGTGTTTTGTGATACTTTCTATTGTTTTGTGAAACTTTCTATTCTCCATTGTATTGATTTTTAAATAACCTCTCAAAAATCCAGCTGCTATTCTGTCTTTCAGATGCTGTAGCGGGCTCAGTTTTAAAGCTAGAGTAAAGGTACTGGCAGCATATGAAACTAGAAAAACCAAGGATTTCATTGGTACCAACCATGTCATGTCTGGCTTGTCACGAATGAGGCTAAATAACACTCAAAAATAACGCTACATTTTGGCGAGGAAAAGCTGGCATGGTCATTTTCACAGGGGTCCTTTGACCTCTGACCTCAAGATATGTGAATGAAAATGGGTTCTCTGGGTACCCACGAGTCTCCCCTTTACAGACATGCCCACTTTATGATAATCACATGCAGTTTGGGGCAAAAAACTGTTTTTTGCATGGTGTTCAAATGTGTTATTTTTGCCTGTTCTAAAATGGTGTATTTGAATATTTCTGCATACTCGGGTCCCTAAACAGTCTTGGAATTACATAAATTGGATATCACTATAAAGCTGAGACTCTTGTGGATCCAATGAGTCCAATTGTATTCATGTGTGATGATGTTAGTACCCATAGTAGTCATTTCATACTTACTTTGTATGCATATGGTGGTGTGTCTTTATGCTATGACAGTTTTCCTAAAATTTGACATTTAAAAAGTTGCAATATATCGCCTTACAGTATTGAAGTACATCACAATGTATTGAATTGTTACCCATGTATCATGATATGTATCGTATTGCCAGATTCTTGCCAATACACAGCCCTAATGTTGACAGAAAGTTCATGGTGTTATTTTGCAAATCCATTACAGAGCCAGTCCTGATCTTCTTGTGATGAGTGATTTGTTGGTAGGGCAGCTTAAATTTGCTAGACAGGAATCAACCGGGCAGCATTGTCATTGCAGTGAGGCAAATCATGCAGAAGGCTATCATCGTAAATGTGGACCGTGCATCCTCTCTCTGAGGCATTTGACATCCTCCCTTCAGGTCAGTGATGCATGTCTCTGAAAATGAAGTGCAACAGGTTCCAGTTTTCCTTTATCCAGCCTTCAATAAATTATCCCTATTCTTATTATTGCAGTCTTTCTTTGCTTTTATCACATGAACCTTTTATTGTACTCTGTATTGCGTGTATGCTACCAGCGCTTTTAATGTTTCAATTGACTTACTGTGTTTTAAAAAAAAAGAAAGATCTGAGCGGAACATGACACGGCCTCAAAGTTCAGGTTCACGTGTAAAAGCCGTGAAAAAGTAAAAACAATTTTAGTTCTCTATACTTTCACAAAAAGCTCAAGGTTAAGGGCTTGAATAAAATGAGAAAATTGTACAAGATTTCAATGTTTTTTATATGTGCACTATTAGGGATGTCCATAATTAACCGTTTAACCGTTTAACCGTTAACCGACATTAAGCATTTTAACAAATTAACGCCATCGGTCAAAACAGTTAAAAGAAACATTTATAATTAATTGTATAAGCTGAGCGGCTTGTCACTTTAAGGAGAAACCTTAAGAGCCAGTAGTTTCGTAGCATTTATTCAGCAACAAATAAACTATACACACATTGCTGCACCTACGTTCACAGCTATAACGCCACTAACAACCTCACACTCACCGCCGCTACACACACGGACACTTGTTAACGCTACGTCGCGCTGACAGACTGTATGTATGTGGCGGCGGCGGCGGCGAGCAGGAAGCCTCCGGCAATGCTAGAGCTGCTAACGTAGCACAAATACACACACTGTTTATCAGGTAATCACTATCGTTAATCCGGGCAGACAGAGTGTCGTTACGTCGGGCAGACACACAGCGGACGCGAGGCACAAATCTTGTCGGTTAGCGGTTAATAAATCGGTTAACGAGGGTCGGTTATCGGTTAAGAAAAATTTTCAAAATGAGCATCCCTAGTGCACTACAAAAACCAAAAGTTAGAAATAATAACTACCTCATGTATGTAAAGTTCACCATGCTGTCTAACATTGAAAATACTGTATGAAAAGAGGCACATATATAGCCAAATACTAAAGAGAAGTAGTGTTTGGAATTCAAAGGTTTTAGTGAAAGTTAATCTGTATACAAAAGGTAACAGAAGCGATGCAGAGGCCAAATATCTACCATTGTGAGTACTTGCATACTGTTGGCAGGGCCGGACTAACCTGCCAAGGGACAAAAATGAGCTATGAGCCCCTATTGGCGCCCATTTTCCCCAACCTTTATGCATTGTGTATGTATTAGTGAGTAGTCTGATTAAGTATACATTTATTTAGGAATATGCAACATGTTAGCACAATATATACTGAAATAATACAGACCTTAAAACTTGGAGCCTCTCTACAAAACGTTAGGCTTTAAGGTGACGCCCTAAGGCCCCTATCAATTCAGTTTAGGTTGGTTGTGGGCTACACTTCAATATCAAACTAATAAGGATGGCATGAGGACCGATACTTTGGTACCAAGTCGATGCCAAAAATCTGAAAACATGACGTTTTTTCTTTTCTTACGGTACCGTCAGTGCTCGACAAAAACAGTGTCTCGTCGTCCTGGGGACGATACAAAATGTGTTTGGGGATGCAATAAACTCACTATCGACATGTCCATAGGATGCACCCTATTTTTTCCCTGATAATGCTACATTGCGAACAACAAATCCGGTTTAAAATTGGCAGGACAAGAGCTGGTAACGTTACCCGTTAGCTTAATGCAGGACTGTGCTGCTTACCGGCTGCTAGCAGCTAACGCTAACTATCTTTCATCCTGCTGACTTCAACACGAGAGGTGCCATTGATTTACATTATGATGAATTCAGACTCTATTCAGAAGTATTTGGCGAAGGTAAATTCTAACGTTATCATGATGTGTTCACATGTAATCTTGTAAAATGTAGTTTTTGACAAGAAACTTGAATAAATCCAGTTGTTTGAAGGAGATGTATTCACAGTAATAAAAAATAGATAATAGAGAGGGAGATATGACCTGTTGAACTTCATAACAAAAATCAGTATGCACACAATAATAAAGGAGTGGATGTTGAAGTACATGGGATTTTCCCTGTGATATCGAATTGGTATCGAGAATGTGTAATTATAAATGTGGAATTTCACTGGTATTGGTATCGACTACTAAATTTCTGGTATCGTGACATCCCTTGAACTAATCATCACAAATAATTGCCACATTGGACCACCTGAGAGTCTCGTCTGCCCGGTTGGTAATCCAGCCTTGACTGCTGGGAGGCAGTTTTATAAATTTCAATTAATCATTTCCTGTAAAGAAGTTATTCTGCCACTGTTTCATCTGTTCCAGTCTGACTTGATTGATCCAAATAAAAGAGAGTGTAAAGACACATTTAAGACATACAAGTCTGATGCCTGCAGAGGTAGCTCGGCAACAGAGTGTCTCCTACAAACAGGAAGTTCAACAAGCTCAACTGGCCTTTAGTGGAGGCCTTGGCCTTGGCAAAAGCAAACATGTATAGAAAGAAACACCCTGAAAAGGGAGGAAAATTATACAGGTACAAATAAATTGTGAAGTGGAGGCAGAATGATGTGCCAAATCAATTTATCTAGTTAAGCAAGGCCAATGGATGAACTTGAAAGGGTAGAAAGGAAGAAGCGTAATTGGAAAAAAACTTCTCGTGATAAAAGAATCTAGGATTATATTCATCAGGGTGAAATATGACATGCTTTAAAACCTCAATCAATTGTCACAGGTGAATGCTTTGTTTGGACAAACAATGCTCACAACATATCTTGTCAGGAAGCGCCAATACACAGATACACTGCAAGCCTCACATCAGAGTTAGTTGGTATTAACCTGAACAGCTGAATTTCCTGAAAATCGATTTGTATGCATATTAAAATTGACCTTGCACGGCACATGGATTCTTGCGATAACACAAGACCACTTGAGAATCCACATTGTCAGGCTCCTGTGAGGAGCTACTGGCAGCTACGGGTGAGGTTTAGATGTGTGTAACACGTTCAAAACGACGATGGCGGCTCCTGAAAAGGTTAGTTTAGATGCTGCAATAGCATCAGTTATATCAGAACTGGAGAGTATTTCTTCATTGAAAGAAGAGCACAGAACGGCACTGAAGACTTTTCTCGGTGGAAAAGATGTTGTCGCTCTTCTCCCTGTTGGCTTTGGCAAAAGTTTGATTGACAGATGGTTCATCCAATCCCCTGCCACCAAGTAGTTCATTATCATATCTATTTTAAGTGCCTGCCCTTTTCCCAAACAGTTTCAAATGACGGCTTCTCAGTCGCTTCTGTGTAACAAACCGTCTGGCGAGTCAGGTTACATTGAATTAGCTGCTGAGGCTGAATAGCAAGGCTAGAAAGTTCGAATACATCCCCCGCAAGTGGATTTGTAGCCAATTATGATGGCAAGCTGGCAAGGTTACTTCTGAATAAGCTCAAAGAGGCACTGGATGAATAAAAGGCTGCTAATTGCCGGGGAAAAAAATGATAAAAATATGAGAAGCTCTGTAGGTTTAGCTATGGTGGTGTAAGTGTGCCACATACCAACAATCCCACGTGAAAACCTAATGCAAAAATGAATTGATGCAACGAACAGGTGTTGTCGGCGTAGTGAGTCACACCGTTGCACTGGGTGACATATTCCTGATGAACATGAGCACTGTAGTTTATTGAGTCAATCATACACTGTCCTGCTGCCATAAATACTCACTAGCACACCAAATCAGCAGTTGAAAACAGCCAGAGACAGTAAGGTCTGGTTTTGGTCTTTTCATGGAATTTGTTGACAATAAAGAAAATACACAATTTCGCCAGACTTATCCTTATCTTAACTCTCTCATCTATACAGAGTTGGAGTAGGTACTTTCCCCCCACTTTTCTCAAGTATTATTCATCCAAAACATTTCAAATCAAGATGTAGAACACAGTGGTTGAAGGAGTATTCAGTAAACGTTGCAATACAGCAATAATAAAATACTCGATCACATGTAAAAGTCCTGCATTTAAAAGTACAGAAATAGCAGCAAAATGTAAAGTATAAAATCATCATGAGGAAAGTATTACATTATTGATGCATCAACATTTAAATCAGCATTTTAAGCTGGTCGAGATGGAGTTTATTTCAACTACTCTCGACGGCTGCTTTAATCTTTAGCAATGCATCATGTTTCGTGAGCTTACTGTATATATTTAGAATGTAAAATGATTGTCTGCAAAGTAACTCGCAACTGCAGCAATCAGATAAAAGAAACGGAGCACAAAGATAAAGAAAAAGTAGGACAAAAGGTGAGAAGAAGAAAACGATATTGCCTTCTGACATGTCGTGGAGGAGAGAAGTATGGCACAAAAAGTTGTGAAAAAAATAATTGTCTGAAAGTAATTTCTGAGGTTTTTCAGATGATGAGTAATTTCACAGCTTCAACTTCAAAGAAGAAAGTTATACAATGCTTTCAGGTTGACATATTAAAAGACAGAAAGCATTGCATTTTCAAGGCCTTACGGATCTTTAATCACACAAGTTTCTCAGAAGCAGAGTCAGACAGCATGACTCACTGCCTGCCAACGAATTACTTACAGAAGTCTGAAACTGTGTTTGTTGTTGCTCAAGGTGTGTAAGTCTCAAATGAAGGACACTTCACTGACAAATTTAATGAGAATTTTTCTCACTGCATTTCATCACTGAAAGACAAAGACCAGTCAAACTTCTTTATTTCCCTTATTCTTATTTTAAATGTTTGTTTCACTCACCGATGTCTTTTCCCCTCACCTTGGTCCCCATATGGCTCACCTTGGCCCTTCCCCTGTTTTCCACTCACCCCCACTCATCCTCCCCTCCTCCCACGGCTCTTCCTGGCATGCCGACATTGTTATTAGTGTCATAATTTACCTCCTTATGCAAACATGACCCTGTCCTCGATATGCTTTAAGGCAAAAATATTCATACTGTAGTCACTGTGAGACCAATAAAGAATGAGATAGGAGGGACATAAATTATTGCTCCGCAGCTACAGTAGTTCATATTTCACCCAGTAGCCTTTCCACACAGCGCGCCGCACACACACTATGAATGCACGCGTGTCTTACGTGTGCTGTCAGTAATGGCTGTACATATGAAAAAGCAACATTATTTCATAGTGTGACATATATTTGGATAAGATAAATAGATCGGCAAGGACAAGCAGAGATAGAAAGAGAGGGATGAAGGCAGGTGAAGGGGGATATATATGTGTAAAGGAGTCAGGTGAGGCAATCTGCATTTTAATCGCCGCTACGTCTAAATGCGTTTTTACGACGCTCCTGTCGAGTAAATCCTTTGTGACTTGCTGGGAGGCTGAGTGAGATAATGGGAACGAAGGTGTGTTTTGCCGAAGTGAAGATGGTCTTAAGTAGTGAGGAGACTGAATGAAGTGGGAAACTGGAGGGACTATTGTGCTGTATGGATTCGGTAGCACATGCACACTCATGGGTTTGACCTTGGCAGCCTCTCCCCCTCCCCACCTACCCCTCCCTCCTTCACCCCCCAGGGTCCCACTCAACCTTGGCTAATTAGCTCACGTCCCAGTGGCATATGTTCAACACACGATTTATCCACAACAAGGACATTACAACTGCAGTGTCCCGCCTCTGCACTGTCTCTCGCTCACTCCCTCGTTTTGTAGTGGTGGGTTTATCTGTATTTGTTTGGATGGGTATGATTCATGCAGCGATGAAACTTAAATCCTTTGAATCTGACTTTGTATGCACCTCTTTTGTGTTTTTAGGTTTCATTTAAAGCTGCTATAATCAATATCCTTTATGTTGTGGATCGAATAACTACATTTATATGAAGGGGGCCACTCGTACAAATGTACGTACGAACACACAGAAACGTATTACCTTACTGTAACTCTGTTACAGGTCTCATCTAGGGATGTCACAATAACTGATACTTCGGTACCAAGTCGATGCCAAATTCTGAAAAGTACTCTTTTTTTTTTTTTTTTTATAAATAGTACCACAGTAACCGTAGGTACCAGAGAGCAATACTATGAATCCTACTATAGTGATGGCATGACCCGCCCTACTCTGCCTCGAATTGCCACATTGTGAACAACAAATCTTTCTCGAAATTGGCAGTAGAAGAGCTAGTAACGGCTGTTAGCTGTTAGCAGCCAATGGACAGCACATTTCTGCTTGGCTAAATAACAGAGCTAACAGCTAACGTACAGCGGTTGCATTGAGTTACATTATGATGCATGAAAGCTCTATTCAGTTAAAATGAGACGAAGGTAAATTATAACATCATCATGATGTGTTCAAATGTAATCTTGTAGAATGTAGTTTGTGGCGAATACAAAAACCTCTAAAAACCCACTGTACACAGCAGCAAATGGCAGACAAATTTAGCAGCTGAAGAGCCAGATATTTGGTGGAGACCAAAAACAGAACCAAAAGAGAGTGAATATTGGACTTACATTTATCTGTTGAACAGAAACAGTTCCTCATATCAACTTGAAAGGTGATAATATGTCAATGTTTCTGCTGCCGAAGTGGCCAAAAGAATCAGTTACTACAGGCTTGACACTACTTTTAGGGCAATGCTTCTAAGATAATCTAAAATATATTGTTTTTAAAATGATACCTGTATACTTGGTTTATGTATTGTGCAATTTTTTTTTGCAATGCGTATTAACTGGATATTGTGCTCATTCTGCCACAGGCTGCAGCAACTACTACTTTTTACTACTTAAAAATACGGCAAATTTCATCGTTTGATCGAGGAGCTGCATTTGGATGGGGCAAGATATAAGTCATATTTCAAGCTTAAAGGTAGGGTTGGTAGTGCTGTTCAAATACATTTTTGTTATATTTGATGCAATAAGACAAATGTAATGGTTGGATGGCCGGCCTGCCCGTCTACCTGCGTGCACTCTGCCTCATCGTGCATCAACGTCTTTCACAACCTACTAGCTTGACAGCTGTGAGTACTAACAATAGCCATGTTTGTTGTTAATGTTCATTATGATATGTTTATTTAATAATGATAATTGTGGGGGAGTGGCTTTGGAGGGAGGCCTGAAGGGACGGACTGTCAGTGTTGCCGACTTGATGACTTTCTCATTAGATTTAGGGACTTTTGGAGTTAGTGCTGCTATAGCTACTTTCATTGGAAAATAGTTGGCAACACTGGAATAGGCTTTTTGGTTGGATCATTTTTAAAATCTAGAGTACTCTTGCTAGTTCTGCAGCAATTTGACCTGCTTCGGTCAACTCCTCCATATTTACCATAGACTGATACAGTATTTACAGAAGAAAGAAGGGTATCTGCCGGCTGTGATTGCTTGTTCCTCATCACATCACAAATGTTGAACTATGTTTATCTTCACGCTCTGAGAAATAGGTAATTGGGAGCGCTTGGGAATGCTTGCTCAGCTACTTGATCTCACTTATCTATGGGTAGAACTACATGGTACAAAACACAGATACTCTCTCCAGATTCCACACTGTTTGACAAACTATGGGGTTTCCCGTATACAGTATATTCTATTCAGCTAAATAAGTGAATAAATAAAGATGGATTACTTGATTTAAAACGCTGCACAATAAAAAGGTGATGACGTATGTGACAACATGATAAATACAGCATTGAGACACAGGTGGCTCTTGTTGGCAACAGGCTGCCAAGTGGTCTGGCTGAACTCAAGACTCCCATACTCGGGGGGTGGAGATTGGCCTGAGGCTGCACTTTGAGGGGCATCATGCCCCAGATCGATGTCACTGTGGCTCATCACTCCTTGTACCCACTCACAACTGGAATCTCTCAGTTAAAGACTGCCTTAATACAGAGCTGAAAATCCTTAATTAAGCAGATGTTCCTCTTTTAATTACAACAGGTACGTTTTCAGAATGCAGGCTAAATAATTGCTTTCCTTTTTAAAATTGAAGCACACAAACACCTTAGTTGAAAATATGGCAGAACACATTGTCATCTGAGACTGTGCATGCTGAAAAAAAAACTGGTAGGAGGACTTGTTGTTTCATCCATAGTCATTTGTTCTTCTTTTTCAAAAGGTTGAAACACAAATAATCTTTTCTTTCTAATATTACCACATTTTAATAAACTTATTAATAATTTGAAGGCTATGAAAATTTGTAAAATATGCACATTTTTAAGATTTGTTTTAGGATCTCCATACCCAGTCATGAATGACTGAATGTACGATGCTGGCTTGAATGCCCTTAACCCTCTAAAAGTTTGCAAATGAATAATAAAGATAACAATAAAAAGCAATTTTCTCATCCCTTCCTCTTGCATGGTTAAAAACACAAATAAATAGCATCGCCATGCAACGTGACACAATGCAACATATTTTATCACAACATGTTACAACACAACCCAGCAGTGGGCGGTAATGGCAAAATCATTTGTGCCTGCCCTAAAAGCTAGCATATCTGCTGCTTTGTTTGTTGTAAGCAGGGTGACCTTGTGTTTATATACCGCCCTTGAACACTGTTACAAGAGGAGAGGCAAACAGACTATGGACCGTCATACCACAAGCGTGTGATACGTGTGTGTGCCTGTGTGTGCGTGCTGTTTGCCCACATTCAGTGAGGTTCACAGCTGAGGTAAACAATGAGCAATGCTGTGTTTGTTCAAAGAGAGGTTCTGTGTATCACTGGGCTGCTTTTATTAATTTATGGGGTTCCTACATATAACTAGCTCTAAAACTGAAAATCTGATCAGAGACAGGGGTTTTGATGCCCCCACGCTCACACGTATACGACCACCTGGCTTCATTGAAGTTTCATAATTAGATCACGTGAAGACCACTAAGCTATCTCCATGTAACTGTGTTGACATGATGTCAACAGGATTGTACTACGAGATCTTTCACCTTAAGTTTGTGACGAAAACACACACGAGAAATGCATGGTAAATGACGTAGACATATTGCTGATGTTGTCGTTGCCACGTGTTCACAAATATCCTGTTTCCACACGTCTTTTTTTAATATTTATTTCTCTAGGTGCAACAACAACAACAACTTTGTTTTCCCCTCAACTCACGCTCTCATTGGCTGTAGCTCCCCTACAGACTCCCCGATAGGTGCAGATATTTAGCATGCTAGATATTTCGAATGTGTCTGCGAGGCATCGGCGAGCCTCTCGGCTCACGTCTTTGAGCAGTTTAGACATGACGCTCCAACTCTGATGTGCGAGAGGCGAGCCAACACCGATTTGCCTCTGATCTGGGGCTTTTGTCCGGGAGATCAAAAAACTGTTGGGGAGCGGAAAATCAGGGCTAAAGTCGCGTAGCGTGAACTCTAAACTCGATCCCCTTTGGGTGACTATGAGTAGCTGTTAAAAACTCTGAAAAGAGATAGTGGACCTTGCGGTAAGAATATGTGGTCGAATCAAAAACTGTGCATCAACTGAAGTCAAGTTTACACCTAAACACCGACTTGGACAGTAACTTAACAACTGAAAATTTGTTTTTTCTGCCCTCCAGTGGCTTAACTTGTCACCTTGCAGCAATGATGTACAGGTGTACTCCAGGACTCTGTGACATCACTGAATAGAAAACACAGACTACAAAAGAGAAACAAAAAGACTACAAAGAGACAAAAACAACTACAAAGAGATGTAAAACAGCTGCAAAAAGAGACTCACAATAACTATCAAAAGGGGCAAAACAAACACAAAGAAACAAAAAATGACTTCAAAGAGACACAAAACAACCACAAAGAGACTCAACATGACTACAAAGAGACACTAAATTACCACAAAGAGACACAAAACGACCACAAAGAGATACATAATGACAACAAAGATACACATAATGACAACAAAGATACACATAATGACAACAAAGAGATGCAAAACCAAAGAGAGATGCGTAACAACAAAGAGACTTGAAATGACCACAAAGATACACAAAACAACCTCAAAGATACACAAACACAAAGAGACACATAATGACTACAACAAGACACAAAGCAACTACAAAGAGACTCTAAATGACCACAAAGAGACACAAAACAATCTCAAAGAGACACTTTACACTAGTAGAGGTTGATGAGAAGAAAATTATATCTCTTATGACCAACATTCCTTCTTTTTTCTCTAACCCTCTAATAGCTATGACTCAATATTTCCAGTTGTAAATATGAATGGCTGGTGGACTGACTGGGCAGCCCTCGTGTGATCCATTAGGGATGAGAGTACGAGTTATGACTAATAATAGCCTGAATGGTTCACTTTAAGAGAACAAACTGCACCTTAATGTGGAACGGTTGTGTTGCCACACCCAGGCCCTTTTTTAAATCCATTGCTTTTTTATTTTTCCGCTTATTTTTGGTTTGTTTGTTTCTCTTCATCTTTGTTTGCGTCTTGAAGCATATTGTTTTTTAACATTTATTTCAGTGATGTTTTTAATAATTGTATTATCTGTTTAGTATTGTCTGATTTACAAAATAAATCAAGACAAAGTAAAAAAAAAAAAAAAAAACCCTGTACATTTTACCTCGCATTCTCCACATCTAAAGCAAACTTGTCTTCTTTCTTCCTCTCCAACACACACACGTACACTTTCACTCTGCTGTAAGTTGGTGACATGAGTCCTTGGAAAGTGCAGTATTCAATTTGTAACTATTATGGAGACAAGGACACAGCCCTTTATGTGAGCAGCCACAGAGAGAAAATGGAGGCAGTCACTATAGCAACCGCCAGAAGAGCGCCCAACAAATCAACAAACAATGCAGTACAAGACTTTTCCAGGGGAGCCATTTAATGCAAAGCCTTGAATCATGCGAAGTTGTCCTCTTAAGTTTCTGAGACCTGTCTTGGAGTGTCTGTGGGTGTCTAAGCCCCAAGTGTTTGGTAAAAAAAGCCTTGTGTTTTTCTCCACACTTGTGTTTCAAGGCCGACTCGACTGAATGTGCCAAAGAGCTGTCTACTCGGGTCACGGCAACCTCAGAATTTCATTTGTGCGATCAGCCTTCAGGAAATGTTTACTCCTACAAAATCATGTAACATAACAATGCTCACTCATTGAAAACCTTCTTAAACAACCTGCACATATTGAGAAAGAGTATTAAAGTATTTGTTGTAGAGATAGATTAAACTGAGTTACAACAGAAGCTCCTTTTTCCTTCAGTCAATCCAGCTGAGAGGTTGTGAGAAATCCTACTCGGACAAAAGTTCAGACAACTGCTCTTGTCTTTTTAATACTAACAAGAGTTTTTACACAACCTACTTACCATCAACAACACTGAAAACCTAAAGCACTTGAATTTACTTTTAATGGTTCTTTACTCTGTCTTTCCTTCCCACTTTGATTCCTGTATGTGCTCTGATCTCACTTTCCCATGCCCCTTGTCTGAGCAGATAGCTGCTTTGGTACTGACCTTGCTCTAGATTTCAGCACTAGACACAAAGCTGCAGCGTGGCTGATGCCGTCTGACTCGGACTGTCTGGGTGTCACAGCAATTAGTTTAAGAAGAGCAGATAAAAGATAGACAAGTGTGTGTCTGCACACATAAATGTCTTTTTTTTTTGGTTTCATTTTAATAGAACGTGTTTTCTTTGTTTCATTATAAAAAAAAATTACACTCTTGCATCAGAATAGTTACCCAACATGACCAATTCAGGAGTCTTGGGTGGAACTCATATATTCATAATGCATAACATATGACTATTTACTAGCTGTAGACAAAGAGGGTGCTGTGTTTTGTGGCAAGTGTGTTCACATCCTTAAAGTTATGTGATAGGGCTGTGAGAGGGCCTCCTCGTGCTGAGCCATTTTAAACTGGGTTTGGGACGAGCAGGCACTGTGCCAGAGAAAGAGAGAGCTCTATATCACCGAAAAATAAGAACAAACCAAACAGAGTGCTCCAGGGATAACGTATTTTTGTAGTAGGGCTGTGTATTCGCAAGAATCTGACGATACGGTACGTGTCATGATACTGGGGTAATGATTCAATATATTGCGGTACTGCAAGCAAGGCAAGGAAAACTGTCAAAGTATAAAGAACATACCAGAAATAAACCATTTTAGAATAGGCAAAAACAACACATGTAAGAAACTGCATGTGATTATCATAAAGTAACCCATAGAACCTATTTTCATTCACATATCTTGAGGTCAGAGGTCAAGGGATCCCTGTGAAAATGGCCATGCCAGTTTTTCCTCACCAAAATTTAGCGTAACTTTGGAGCGTTATTTAGCCTCCTTCTCGACTAGTTTCATATGATGTCACTACCTTCACTCTCTTTAAAACTGACCCTGCTGCAACCTCCGAGCAATTAAATAGCAGCCGGGCCCGATGGCGGGCCGTCAGATTTTTAAGAGGTTAATTAAAAATCAATACAGTGTTTTGGAGAATCGTTACAGTATCGCATAACATAATATTGCGATACTCATGTGTACAGATATTTTCTTACACCCCTATTTTGTAGGCCAACCAGGAAGTTAACAACGCCCTGGTTCCCTCGGCAAAAAGCCAATAGGACTTTTCCATTGGGTTTTGGATTATTGCAGAAAATAAGCTCTGTGGCAAACAAACACACAAACGTTTATGATGCTGACACACGTTTTGTTCAGCAAGATAATCTTCACAAATGAACACTTTTTCTGATTTTTGAAGTGTGAAAGCCATCGCCAGAAATAAAAAGCTGACATTAGATTATAAACGAAGTACACCACGGTCGCGTGTGTGTGAGTATACACAACGAGACTGTAGAGGCGGATGAGTCGGCATGATGACGTTTAGTAGTCTCAATTAGCCACTTGTTAGCAATCGCCTTTTTTAAGACACAAGGGCTTTAAAATTCACAAGTGGGATATTTGCTGACGGATTTTATGTCGTAGAACAAAACGTTAAAATCTCTTAAGCTTGTGTTAACCACAGATATTATTTTAGGCATCTAACTAAAAACCCATTCAAAAAACCCATCGACTTCCAGACGAGGGAACCGAAAGGGCAAAAATGCTAACTCGTTTCTGGGTTTTAGGATTCATTCCTGTAGCACTCTACTGGACCTAGGAAGCTGATACCACGATTGTGGCTCCTATATTTAAGGGTACAGCCTCTAGAAAGCTAAATGTTTTTGCTGATTTGTCCAGTATACAGTTCGTGTTTTTGATATTAACGCCAAACCTTAAGCATCTTCCTGGGGTTTACTTTCCATATTGTCAAAGACAAATTGCATATTAGAAGTTGAAACCTTCATGATTTTAACAGATTTCAATGGGTATGTCATCGTAACTTGGTTTAATCCATAAGATTCACCAAAGCCCTCTAGCCTCTGTTGCTGTCTCCAATTTGTTTTAGCTGTAATCGCTGCAGTCTAAATACATCTACAGTGTTTGCTCCTCTCTGTCATGCTGTTATCACATGTCTGTTATAGACATGTCTGAACTGACTGCGGCCCCTCGACTCATTCAGACCGCAAAGCTCTGGGCTCATGGGAAATGGTGTATGTTAAAGGCCTGTTCAAATACAACATTTTTTAATAAATGATATTACACTTGTTTCAAAAAAATGCCATCCTTATCTAGACATATGACACCCAGAACATGCCCCAAACTTCTGGTTTCACTTTGGCTCTCTATAGTAACTGTTTTATTGTTAGTAGCGGAGTCTGCCATTCCAATATGCTGGATTCAGATTGCCTACCTGAGCATATCTAATTGACAGCAGCCTAGCTGTTTACTGTTCATGCTCTTTATACCATGTGAGAACTTGTGTAGACCTGATTATGTAGACTTGATCAGACCATGGTTGAAATTTTTTTGACTGAATTCTCTGTTAACATGAAAAATAGTTTGGTTGCACTGTAAAGGGATACACTATAGTTGTTCTTCTGTTGTATTTCTGACAAAGTAGCCGCTCAGTGAGTGTTTGCCACAGTATTAAACTGCACTTTTTTTTGCCACGGTAACCATGAGTGACACCAAATCAACCAGGATTGAAATCTTAAGGATTACAACATTAAAAGGACCTGTATTTGATATTCAGAGCATTAATATAGCAGCAAACAAAGATATAGAGGAGTAATGTCTACCTGCGCAGAGAATGAAGTCGCTCTTCCTCTGTGTGTGTGTTATAATCAGAGCTTCTCTGTGCTTTGTTGACATAGCCGGGCTGGCCGTGCGTGCTTTTAGTGCATGTTCGTGCATGTTCATGCATGTGAGAGTGCCCCACTGGCTAGCTCACGGCTGCCACTCTGCACTGCTCTCATACGGCGGTTAGAGCTGATAACGCCGTCAAAACCGACGGCGTTGTTGCAGAAATGTAGCGTACAACCTCCAGTTCCCCCTCAGGTAAAAACTGTTAGCTCTGTCAAGCATCGTTGCCTTTGTTTGCACTATTAGGGCTGTTAGCATCGTTAGCTGTGAGCCGGCAGCTCAACTGTCGCCATGTTGAGAGCCATGTGGAGGCACTAGATATGCTCTGAATTTTGAGTACCTTTAAGTAGCTTTTCAGTTTGGGAAAAATCCTCTTATTTATACCGTTTTATTTGCTTGATGTTATTTAACAAGTGCTGAAATCTTTTATTCTGTTTCTCCCATGTAAAGCGTACGTTGATTTGAAAGGTGTTGCTTACAAAACTATATATATATATATATATATACACACTGTATATACAGAAAATGTCTTCAAAATGTAGCCTGAAATATTTGGTATCTTTGAACACTTTTGGATCGGCTCTGAATTTAAAATGAAGTTCAGTTGGTCTGAACAATATATGGCTGCACATCATGAGCTGAGGGTCGGAGCGGTTTAATATAATAAAGAAATATTTTAAGACGTACTTTATTTGTTCTGTCTGACGGAAGATGGTGGAGTGGAGAGCTACTTAAGTACATCTTGCACAAATTTGATAAATAAATGAAGGAAGAAAAGGAGGGCCTGAGAGCAAGACAAAGAGCGGCAGAGCACTGTAGCTGTCTTTTCAACTTTGTGCTTTTGCAACAAGACATAATGTAATCTCTCCTTGAGACGGAAGGATTTTTATAACCTGCGCTGGCTGGGCCTTGAGCGGCAGAAGAGACAGGCTGGGTGAAGGCTGTTTATCCCGCGGTGTCCTTGATATAAACATGTGAAAAATCTCTCCGTTTTCTCTCTCGGCTAAATCAATACAAAGACATTCGGCCTCTGAGCAATGTTCTTGCTCTGCTGCAAAAGTTTTTCATCCTGCCTCCATTCATAGCCGCGTCCTTCGACGCAAACGAACGAGGGACACTGAGGTCCTACTTACTGTGAGTTCATGAATGTGGCCATGCACTCAATGTCATCCTTTCTCCACACCAAAGACAACCTTCTGTGAAGACCCTTGTGTGACATTGTGTAGGATATTTATTTGGTGGCGACATCAGAACTGCCTGAAACCGAACATACTGTATATAGTAAGTCAGTCACCGCTCAGAACTTCTGCATTATTCTCACAGTTTTTCTCATTCAGACAACTTCTTTGCTTGTTTTTTTCAAACTTCTCTTTAATCACCTCTGATTTCCCCGAAGCCCCCTTCCTCCCTCTCTCTTTCTCTCTCTCAGGTAGCAGCCAACCCTAACCTGTGATCCCTCTTAGGAGCAATTAAGATAAACCTCTAATTCATCTGCTTTATCCCGACCTGTCTCTCTCAGTCTCTCATTCACTTGACCTCCACTCCTCACTTCCTTCAAACCACCCCCCCCTCATCCTCCTTCAGTGACAGAGGCAAGGAGAGCATTGAGTCATGACATCATAATTCACCAGCTCCTGTTTTCACGGTTAAATCAATATCAGTGTGTCCGAGTCAAGGTTGGAGGCCGGCCTTCACAGCTCAGCTCTTCCCTACTTCTTTCTCATAGAAAACCATATAAATTGTCCCTAAAATAATTAAGCCTTCAGATCCGTCGCTGGCCTATATTTTTTACCGGCTCCATGCCTGATGAACAGCGCTGCCAGAGAGTCAAGGTAATGCTGAGAATAGAACTGATTCCTTGTCTGCCTCTCTCTGCCTTTTTTCCCTCCTCTCTCTCACTATTAATAACACATCTGTTTAATTAACCTTGGCCTATTGATTGCTGCTTTTTTTTTTTTAAATTTACCTTTGATGTGTGACACATTGTGCCATCAGGCTGTGTCACATACCAGTCATTTCACTAGAACAGCAGGTGATGGCCAAATCATGTTACCTCACCCAAAATCTAATGCCTTAAAAAAGACGGTCATTTATGGTGCCATCAATCACTGGAATAGCTGCCCTCTTTACATCCGTCAATCCTCTAACAAATCCTCATTCAAATACCATCGAAGAATACATTACTTAAGCAGCTGATCCATAGTCCAGCGTTGGTCATGTTTGGTTTTTCTTTTGTTCCTTTTCCCGGATGATGGGCCTTGAAGCTAAATGGTTGTGGAAGATGTGTATGAAGGTGAAATTTAAATATGATTGGGAAATTTGAATGTTACTAATGTAACACAAATATGATGTTGTATATAGTATGTATGTGATAAATGTAATGTACTGGATTTCGGACCCCAGGAAGACTAGCTGGTGCCATTGGTATTGAGTATTGAGTATTTAGATCAGATCCTGATGGGCAAAGTTGGCACCTTAGTAGCCTCTGCCATCAGTGTATGGATGTGTGTGTGAATGCTGACATGTAGTGTAAAGCGCTTTGAGTGGTTGGAAGACTAGAAAAGCGCTATATCAATGCAAGTCCATTTACCATTGGTATCAGCTAATGGGGATCCTTTTTAAATAAATAAATAAATAAAAATAATGCATTTTTAGTTTAACCTTTTCTTAATCTTTCACATGTGAGCAAAAGAGATTTTAAAAAGTGCTTTAAATTTTTGTCTGAAGTGGGTTCTTGCAAAAAAAACCCAAAAAACATTTTTATAGCCTGGTGGTATGTGTCTTGAATGTGTGAGAGAGCCAA